>JANPWX010000328.1:640373-747748 GCA_024734555.1 Trochalopteron elliotii | reverse complement strand
GAGGGAATGATGTCTGAAGGAAGGAGAAAATACCCCGTTGCACCTGCTCCGCCGAGACTTGTCGTCTGAATCTGGAGGAGAGCTATAAATCATGTAAAGTGTTCGCGGTGGAGTCGGCTTCTTCCGAGAGCTGTAGGATTATGTATCCAAATGCTGAATTTGTATTTCCCACTAGGAAAAGACTGAAACTCAGGTCAGATATAAACTACATCATTTCATTTAAAACAAAACTGTAGTTATTTATTGTAATTCTTGAGGGGGATTTTTCTTCTCTCCTGATTAAATAGGAAATACTGTTAGAGCATGTAGTAATGATTTACACATTACAGCCTGAAATCTCTTGCAGAGTTGGAGGTGGTGGAGTGTAAGGATGGTGCTTTAGAATCACATATGTCATCTTATTTTTGCCACACGTGAAAAGGCTGAGAATAACCGGGCTGTTTTACCTTCTGTTTTTAGTGTGTACAAACCCATATTTTCTAAGGTACAGGATGGGGAAAACTTGGACAAGGGATAGCACGACTTCCATTGAAAATGCTGACTTTCTCAACTACAGCAACTAAAATCTGTGTGATGTCTGCTTTGATTATTTCCACCTTTGAAAAAAAACTTTAAAAAATGTCATAAGCTACTTCCAAGAATTTAACTTACTACCTCTAAGGCAGTGCTGTAATAGTTCTTGACACTTGCCTGCTAAATGAGCTGAACTGGGGAGACCTACTGTTGAGTAAGATATTTGTGTTATTCGTGTGCCAGGTATTTCATCATAAAATACAAAATGACAGCTTTAGTCTGATGAGATGATGGTTTCATATTGTAGAAACTATTCATACTTCTGTTTTGTGAATTTTCATGTATTTCACTAGATTTGTTGCTGGCAATACTAGACTGAGATTTTGTCATTTCAGATGGAACTAATATAGATTGGGGTTAATTGCTTTAGTAGCCTAGCATATTTTTTGGCAAAACAGTAAATGGCAAATATTATTAAGTTCTTTTGTTCCACTTATGTAAAAATACTGCTTTTTGATTGAAGTTGTGTTATAGATGGATCCTGTACATTGCATCAGAATGAGGGAATTAAGGAGTCTGTGTGCTTTGACAGCACGTGTGATTTGCAAGTTTCATAAGTTGTGAGCTTATTGTAAAAGTGTGTGTATGTGTGTGGCAAGACTGCTATGCTGGTAGAAGAAACTAATAATAACACAGAAATCTTGTGAGGTAAGCAAGAACATATGAGCCAGTCTAACCACTCAATATGCTTACTTTGAAAGCAAGCCTGGATGCAGTAGTTTTCATAACACTGTTCTACAACAACAAAATAAAGGGGACAAAAATAAGCACAAGCCAGAAACAAAAAAACACAAAAAATTTTAAAGGAGACTAGTCAGGTGGGGAAAAACATTTGGAAATCAAGTCTTTGTATCAAATCCGAGACTGCTGGTCGTTGTTAAATGAAATCATGCTCACATATACAGCATTTTTATGGCATTTAAGGTGGAACCCTTGGTCTAGACTATAACCAACTTATTAAAAGAGATTCAGTTGTTGAGAATTTGGTTTGTCACCAAATAAGAGATGGTAGAGGTCAAATTACAGTCAATAAAAGTGGAGTTCATCTTTGAACTTGTAACAGGAGAACAATTTTTTTGCTTTTCTATATCTTCCGTCTCTAACTGGAAATGCTGTCATGGACACCAGTCCACAAAGTTGCCAAAATTTATTAACTAGTAAACATTTATTGTTCATTATAATAGGAACACTTTTTTTTTCTGTGTAACTGGCGTTCTTCTGGCCACTGCTTTGGCTTTGTAAGTCATAAATGAAACATGGGGGTTCTGATTTGGGGTTCGAACAATGTGTGTCACTGTGTAAATTTCAGTCCAGTGTACATTTTTGTTTTGCTCTCAATTGTTGGATTGACTTATATTGGAAAAACATTTGCTTCTTTTCTAAAACAAAATTTTAAAAATCATTTGTCAGCCAGAGGGAGGTGTGGAAACGTGTTCACACTCACCAGGCTTTATTGGCCTTACAATAATGACTTGTGTTTGATACAAAAGATTGTGGGGTTGGTGAATGACAGACCTGCCTACCTTTCCAACATTTGCAGCAGGTTGAGCATGCTTTTTGGGTCAAGAGCCCACAGTGCTGCTTGTTTACTGATGGACACAGCTTCGAAATGAGCTGAAAGTTGGTTATCTGCAACATTGCTCAATGTTCACTTACTGCTATGCAAATAACTATGTGACAACTGGGCAGTAGCTGTAGTCATGTGAATATGCCCTCCCTCTTTTCTGTAGCTGTTTTTGCTTTACCTACTGCCATGGAAAACTTCTGAATGGGTTATTCAATGATTAACATAAAAGTACCATGTTATGAAGGGTGGGGATAGTTGTACATCTTAACAGACCAGTTAAATTACGTGATTCTGAATAGTGACAGCATTTGAGGTATATTTGCTTTGAGTACAATCAAATTCCCTCTTTGACTGTTTATATAGTAAGCAGGAATCCATTAAACTGCAAGGAGGACAAATATTTAATGAAGACCCAAAGAAGCAATATCATTTCAGTATGTTTGCAGTGCACTGCTCTCTTTAGCTGCTGATTAAATCTTCTGATCTCAAGGAGATCTTCTAGTCATCTGCTTTGATGCAATATTCTATAAAACCACTTAAGCTAGAGGGGTAGGAGCTTAACTCTTAAGATGGTTTTCCCTTAAGGATAAAAACTTGTATGAAGTCCTCTCATAGCTCTAGTTGAACTTTAGTGGGAATAGCATAGGCAAAGAGTCTGGGAAGGAGGGGAGCAGAACAGGGAGCAGTTGATCACCATAGTAAATCAGGGCTGAAGAAAAGACCTTTCTGAGTTAGATAACAATCTTATCTAATTTCAGTCATAAAGTCATCACAGTCTACCTTTAAGTACATTGCCCTGTTGCTCTTTCTGGAAAGATCTTTCAAAACCTCTCTCCTAATGCTTAGAGCTTTCTTTGAACTTTCAGCCTAAATATATTCTTTGATTCCCAATTTTTAATCTCTCAATATTGTAATTTAAAAACATCTCCTTCCTTGGTGTGTAGCCCTCAATAAATTATAAATATCGATCATGTGTCTTCCTCAGCTTTTATGTGCTAGGATCAAACACGCAGAGCAAGCATCTTTTAGTCTGTCTGGCAAAACAGAATAAATAGGAAGATACAGAGGCTTGTAACTTGATTCTCCTGAATTCTGAACCTTGTACCTGAAGTGTTTGCTCAGTCTTGAATAAGAGTGCTAACGCTCCACTTGGTCTTTTGAAAATGCTTTGTCAGACACTGGTGAATATCAAGTTTGTTTTGCAGATAGGCCAGGTTGGTTTAATCTGTTAGTAGTAAACATGGGTGTGTGATTTATCTTTTTGTCTTGCTCTCAAATGATAAGAGACCATCACAGAAATAATCACAGGAATTCTGCTGTTCATAATCATGTGGCTTAGAAGAGTTGCTAAAGGTTTTACTGTTTCTAACATGCCTGTGCAAATGCTCCTCCAGTTTCTTCTGTAAGTTAGCAAGAACCTCCCCTGTATCAAGAGGGCTTCCTGTAACCAGCTTTTATCAAAACACCTCTACTTTTCTCCACGTTTACAGACATGTAATAAGGTGAGTGTGAAGAACGATTTTAAAGAAGTCCATTCAATATGTTACCATTAGTCACCTTTTTATCAACTTTATTTTTCTGTTATGTTTGTATTTCAACCTCAGTATATAATTGCTGGGTGATACTGTGTCAAATTCTTTACTGAAATTTGGAGAGAGTGGATTCTGAATTTCCTTTCCTATAATATTTGCTTTTAAAAGGATCGTCTTGTCCCTCCCACCAAGCATTTATAAATACTGATTAAGATCCCTCCTGAGCCTTCTCCAGCATAAAGTAATTCAGCTCTTACTGCCTTTCTTCTTGGAGCATATGACAGATGCTCCAAGACCCATCTCTTCCCTGTGTCCTGGAGGTACATACTGAATATACACAGGTGTGTCCATGTCCTTTCTGTACTGGGGAGCCCAGAACATGAGGCAGTATTCCAGAGGTGACCTGGAGGACACTGGTGCTGAGTGGAAGGTCCATCTCTCTCAGCCTGCTGGCACTGTTTTTCCGAATACAGAAAGTGTTGACTTTCATTGCCACGTGGGCACTTTGCTGAGTCATGTTCATCTTCCTGCCCACCAGGACCTTCCTCATACTTTGCCCAGTTCTTTCCCTTGGTTGGTTCCAAGACTTTTACCAGTGCACACAGGGTGAAGATCATGTATTTCCATTTGCTGAACTTTATATTTCTCCATCTCTTGAGTCCCCACTTAGTGGCAGCACAACTACTCCTTATTTCTGCCAGCTTGCTCTGGGTGCCCTCAGTCCCGTTATTCTGGTCTTTAAGGAAAATGGCCCCAATATCAACAGGGGTGCACAATTATTAACATTCCCAGCTGAATTTTGTGGCACTGACCACAACCCTCTGAGCCCAGCAACTCCACCACTTTCCGTTTCACCTCACTTTCCCACTTCATTAATAATAATGTAATTGTTGGTAATAAGAGTTAGTAACATCAGTATTAATTTTACTACTGCTGTGTGACCAGGAAAATTAACAGATAAAAAAATCTCTTCACCATCTTTCCTTGCTCTGGTTTAATAGCACTGGCATGTGTGTCTGCACACGTGCACCAACTGATAGTTGTCTTTTTGTCTGTGTTTGAGTGTATGACTGAATTACTCATACCATATATTTGACACAGGGAAGATACTATTTTACATGTCATACAGGCACTGCATTTTTTTTTTTTGCATTAAATTTCTTTTCCCACCTCATACTAATGGGTATATGAAATATGTAATCTTGAAATTGATTGCAAAGTAGAGGTGTATTAATTGCTCTGTAGCTGAAGTTTTTGAAGCCAAACGGCCTTTAATTCAAGTGAAGCAATTGTGTATCTTAAGTTAAAAAATGCAAGGGCTTTTTTTATGCTGTCTTCAAATAGCAAAAATATTTTTTGAGAAGAATTTCTTCTGTATTCCATATTTTCTCTTGCTGTTCCCACTCACCTGCTTTGGCAGCAGCAGTGAGAAAAGACACTGAACCCTCATTGCAAGCAATGCTTAAGATTTCTAGGGTGAGACTCAGTGCTCTGTGTTTAAGCTCAAATTATTTAAGTTTGGTCTAGGATCAAGCTGTTTTGCTGCAGGAAAGTTTATGCAATATTGCTTGAAGAGAAGGAGTTTTCCTGTTTAGAAAGTGACTGATACTTTTGCTAAAAATATATATATTTTGTTTGTGGGTGTGCACATATGAGAGTGGTGAAAAGGAACTTTTTAATCAAACAGCTTTCCATTTACAGAATACTGCAAAGGTAGCACTTGAAATACTGAAATGATGATGCTCTTTTTTTCTCCGCCTTGAAATGAGGTTACAGTGTCCTAGGGACAGTGATGAGCTAATTGTACTTTCAACTTAATACACTGATACTGATTTTGAAAAGCAATCTAGTCTTTGTAGTTTGATTCTGAATTCACGTTCTGTAGTAACTCCATCAGAGAAACGGGAGAATTTTGCTTCTCCGTGTGATGCTAAGGCCTCTCAGGATGCCTCCAGAATTTGGAGAGAAATTACTCTTGGCATGTAAGCTTCAGTGAACAGGTGGGAATTGAAAAACTGTGAATGGGCACCTGTGCAAGTATGCAGCTCTAGGCTTTACTTTTATTTCCAAAATCAATGTAAACGCATATACGTGCATCATCTGAATTTCAGAAAAATAATTGCTTTTGTTTTTTCTTCTTTTTGGTATTGTCTAAAATTTCCTGTTAACACTGTACGTCTGTTTAACTTAGAAAAACAGAGCAAATCCTTTTCAACTAAGGTTATAAAAGGTGCAGATAGTTATTAAGTAAAATGTTACAAATTAGCTACAGAAAAATGGAGAAAATTATTTAATATTTTTTCCTACTACAATTCTCCAGATTTCTAACCAACCATTTTGTGTCATTTAGGTTTCTGAAAGTAAAGAAAACTATTCAGAGAGGTAAAAAAGGTGTTGAATTTTACTTTTTGTAAACTGAAAGCAGTAGATTTTATTTTTCCAGAAATCAACAATAGAAAGATGTGTTCTGAGATTGTATTTATTTACAATGGGATCTTAGTGGATATTTGAAAAAAAATATTGAAGTGAGATATTAGGGATATAGATTATTTTAGTAAATGGCCAGGTATCAGTTAGTAGAGACACTGGCTTTTAGACATGAATTAATAAGGTAATTCAAACACAAGCATAACATTTTACCTTCTGGATGGAGATAAACTGGGCTACTTTTGTCCTTGTCATAATTTATCATTTATATAGTGTTTAAAAGGTAAAAAACTCCTTATAGATACAAATGATCTTCATTACGCCCTCTGAAGGCAGCTAGGTGTTCTGCAAATTAATGGTATAGGACCAATATAATTTATACCTAGAAATCTGCTAAGAGTATGCATTTTGGTATAAATATGTTGCAAGTTTATAAAGGGCAGACTGTATCCCCCAGAATCAGCTCTTACAAGATATGCTTTCATTTTTAAGGAACAAAGATACAGGTTTTCATTCAGAACACCTGAATAACATCATGTCTCTTTGATAACAAAGTCTAGTCAGACATAGCTTTTCCTGCATAAAAGTGTTGGACACTGTAAAGAACTGTAATTTTTTTAAAGGTTCACACAGAATAGATCTTTAATTTACAAAGATTTTGTAAGATTTAGCTTCCATTTTTTGAAAAAAGGTGTTTATACGTGGAAATAGGGAGCTTGTCTTTCCTGTCTCCACCCTCCGTGGTTGACAGACTTTCCTTCCAGCAAGCAGTTGACAGCAATCAGTTTGCGGATTATTTCTGGAAGGAAAAAGTTTACAGCTTTTCTCCAACAGTAAGATTAAAAATAAAGTAGCTGTCATCTATTTCCATGGTTTAACTGGTTAAAATCATAGCCACAAAAATGCCATATTACTCAGCTAAGCTGTTCACTGCATTTTATACAGTAAGCAGACCTTATTAAATAAAGGCAGTTGAGCCTTGCAAACAACAGTTTGTAACACAACATTTTAAAAAATTAAATTTTTACTGGAACTTCAGAATTTGTTATTTATTGTTTCTAGATACACATATTCTTTAAAATCAGACTTACCCAGATATTATAATGAAATATTTAATTTTTGTGACCTTGTCATATATGAAGGACACGTAGGTAATTCTCAGGACGAAAGAAGTTCGTTATCTTACAACAGCCAGATTCTTGAGCATCTTCCAGACCTGGCTCACATTAATTCTCACAGCACTGTGTTTTCCATTGCACCTTTTATAAAGGTAAATACTATCAAGTTTAAGATGGAAAATAATTTGCAATTATCATCTTTGACACTTTCTAGTGTTAGATTCTTGAGAGGTAATATGAAAATAAACATTTAAAGTGTTTCTTTTTCTAGATTGCCCACAGTCAGAAATCTTTTAGGCTTAATCCCTAAACATTAGGCTATTTCAGTCTCACAAATTATGACTCTGCTTCCTTTGCACCACATGCTACCTTTAGTTTATTCTGTAAATAAATAGTTCTGTTTACTTAGATGGTGTTTTGTTGGGATTTTTAGATCTACTCAGTTTACAGAATTTCATTTCATGGCTTTGATTTTGTTCTGTACTTTACAATGTGAAGTCTTCCAGTAGTTTTGGCAACCCTTGTATCACTGATTTCCTGGCTATGTTGTTTTCCCTCCTGTCCTATAGTAGATCAATGAAATTTCCTTACGATGTGTAGACTTTTTTTGTGCTTTTAGGGTTTTCTAAATTCAAAATCTGATATGTGCACTGGAGAATGAAGAACAAAAGGCTTGTTATTTTCATACTCTGCTGCATTCCTGTCTTAGCTCCAAGTTTCTGGATCTAAAGAAAGATTCATGCTTGTACACTGCAGACCCTCCTCAGAGCTCAGGCCTCTTTAGCAAGTTAGAGAGCTGAACACTTGCATTGTTTTCATGCTTTTTAAAATATCCCCCCTGCAAAATTCTGGAAGTTCAAGACAGTTATTTAAATGGTCAGTGAGTGGCTTTGTACTTGCACTTTATCTCCTGTACCCTGAGAGTATAAATAGTGCCAGTGATAGAAAACCAACATTTCAAAACTGAATTTATCTTGAAAAGAGAACTGTTACGATAATTATGCATAGAGCTTTAGAAAATGGAAGTAATATAAATTTTCACTAAATAGTAATTACTCAAAGTTAGATTATCTGCTATTCTGAAAAGAACACTGTATCGTTCTTTTGAAACCTTGTGTGGTCACAGACACAGAACATGGTGCTGTAATACTCCAAGGAATTGTTCTTTGCTTCTATAGTGAAGCAGTTTCCTTTAATCAAATGGAAGCCAATAGAAATACACGAGCATCAAACGGGGCTCTCTGTTGCCTGCTGGGAGATACTTAAATTTGTGCTAGCTTGCACTAGAAGGAAATGCTGTTAAAGCATTTTGTTTTGTTTCTGTAAAAACTCTAATATTCAGTGTGTAAAATTGCCATAAAAAAAAGTCGGATAATGTCTTATATACTGATTAAGGCAATTAATGGTTCAGCCAGTTGTGGAATAATACCATACATGTTTTAACATGTTTATTCCTGTACAAGCTGATCGTATTACTTTATACTATAAATAATAAATATGACCTATTCTGTTGTTTCTGCTTCACTTTTTGTGATCCTGGGGTATTCTCATTTATTAAATGGAAATAATCATTTATATATATATATAAAATAATTTTTAATAATCATCTTATGTATATACATGAGGAAGGAAATAATTAGAATTGTCTTAAATTGCAAGTATTGTTTCAGTCAAGATGATTTACTTTATCTATAACTGATTCCTTACTAAAAAGGTTCAGAAAAAGAAGAATGTTGGAATTACAGAGTAATTTTTAAAAATTATGAATCAAAAGATATCAGTTGTCTCTGCATATGGTGTATTATATGTGAATTGGTATTTTGACACATTCTCTGTCTGTTCAGCCATGTGCTGTTGATCCTGGTCCCATGAAATGTGTTAATTGTGCATAGCTATTAATAGCAATAGTTACTTTTTAATTTATTTTTGTTGATTTTTTTTTGGTGTGGATAGTAAGATTAATTTTTTTTTTCAATCTTGTTATAGTCTTATTTTTTTAAGCAGGTGGAACAACCAAGCATATACTGTGAGTTATTATACAGGAAGCTTTGGGTAAAATTCAGAATTAAGTTTTGGGTTTGTAGACATTGAATGAGACATTTTCAGTATAAGAATGTGCCTCATGTACAGTGGTTTAAGTGTATTGTAGTGTGTAATTGAGGTGAATTCGTTATTAGCACTTTAAAATCTACTTATGTAAGGCATGAAAAAAATTCAGGTGTCAGCATAGGGTTGGTGAGAAACTTTTGGAAGGAATGTACCTGTCCACACAGTATTTTAGCATAATATTACCTGAGAAAATGTTGATTATGTTTGATAGAATTACTGTCTTCCTACTAACTAACCTTAACTTACCTACTCCTAACCTTAAGAGAACTACAGGTTTCAGGAATGTGAGTTGTAGGGCAGAACTTACCATGCTGGCAGCAGGAAATCTCTATAACTAGCAGAGTTTGTTTCACCTAACTTAATGGAAAATATTTTGGTTTTTTTTCAACAAAGAGCTAGGGGAAAACTTCTTTCCCCTTCTACAAATTATCTGAGGAATTTTACTTCGTAAGTGAACTAATTTGTTTTACTACTGGAGCATCAGGATTCCTCAGAATACAAATTCTACCTTCCAGTTAGTTAGATAAGTATCCAAGTACGAAATAATTTCATTTTGACCTTTTAATATTTATCTTACTTGAATTTTACTTCTGAGTAAATACCTACTTAGCTTTAATACATTCCTGTTTAATGTGTAATGGCTCTGAAAAGTGAATATTACCATCTAATTGTTAAGGTAATAAGGAAAACATTTTCCCCTTTTGAAGTTTTATACATTAGTTTCTTCTTGTTTAATGTCAAGAGAATGGGTTTAGAAAGGCTGAGTGAAATGGGAGCAGCTATAAATGGTTTTTCTCCAAGGTAACTAGACAATCCTTTCAAATTTAAACTGAACTAATCATTTTTATTTAAATCTTACTAATTCAATACATATATAACACTTATTTCTTATCTCCATTCAGTGTATTTCACTGAATGGCCATTATATTTCTTAAGAAATATCTGTACATATAGATCAACATTTTAGATTTAATTTGGGCTAATATTCCAGAGTTTTCTTATATTGATGTGACCTCAATATATGTGATCCTAGCTGGCAAAGTAAGGTGTACTCTGTGGGATTTTCTGGGAGTAGCTACTTCATGTTCTCAAGTCATAGATCCACATTAGATCCCAGTGCAAATGCAGACAAGTTAAAAATACTGCTGTACCTTCTTGCCAAATGGATTTAATCTGCTGCGTGTGAAACTGTTATTTTGGAGAGGCTAATAAAGAGTAAATAGAATACAGTAAAAAAAATCATGTACTGTTCTTTCTGGGGGGAGCAAAGAGTATGAAGCATGTTGAACAGTAGGGTGGAAAGATAGATACTCCTGTTTTAGTGCAGTCTAGGTAAGAGGAATGCCTGGGATTAATCTAGTGGTAAATTACTTTCTATCCTACACTCATAATCTGTGTTTATTGGACTTGTTGTGTGGTAATCCAATTTCTCCATATGACACCGGTGTAAAAAGGAACTGGCTTTGCCTGCAGAGACCAGTGTCATCTGTTTTCCTGATCATCTCTTTCACAGACCAGAAAGTGATTGTACACTGCATTGTATTTCTAAGTACAGCCTTCTTTGCCCTTCATTCCATTCTTCATTTGGCACAGAAAACTGAAGAACTGAGTCTGTTTTGATCTACTGGACTTGACTTTATAGATGGGGCTCAGATTGGCTGTCAGTGGAAAAGCTGAGCTTTCTGCTGTGAATAATCAACAGTTGGCCAGCAGCTGTATGTGGAAAGGGCTCAGCAGTAGAGCCCTGTGAAAAGCCAGTGCTTTATCATCCATATAATTGGTGTCTGAAATCCATCTGCAGCCATGTGTTAACAGATCGCTCAGGTTAGAAATTAACAATCTCTAGCAGTGGTGGCCAGTTCCTGGAGAAAACCATGGATGCCATAGGGATGTGATAATGCTGTAGTGTTGATGTTGAACCAGCACTGGCAGTCGGGGGAAGGACAGAGCCTTAAGCCAAGGTTTTAGTCCCAGAACCTTGGCCAAATGGTAGTTTCAATAGATGTTGTTGACCTACCCTGACCATCTTATTTTGAGAACAGTGTAGGCTGAAGAAAAGAAATTGAAAAATATCCATGGTGCAAAGGAGAAATTCTATCTCTGGCATTATGAAATCTAAGATACCTGAAATTAACCTTGAAGTTGATCTTGCATGATTATCATACTTAACTTTAGCTTTAAAAACTAGAGGGTCTTTGCTGTGGCAGATCTTCTTCCCTGCATTTTGTTTGGGATCATCTGATATGAATTCTGTGTTCAGTCATTTCTGAGACTACTGTTAAGAAATAATATTTGTTCAGTTTGAATTTCTTACTATTTACTTTTGTAAAATAACCAGTTCATTTCCATCCCTCTCTTTCTCTTTTCGGTTTGATTTTTTTCTCCCCAAGCATTGTGAATGTTTTTTCAAGGAAGACAGTCTGCAAGCCTTAAATATCACCCTGCCATTCTAATTCTTAAACTGAAACCTTTGGTTTTATGTTTTCTATATAATCTCGGTGTATATGCTGTCTTTCCCCCCTGTCTGTCAGGAAGATTAATGTGAGAGTATTAACATAGTGCTGCACAGGATTGTGTGAGCTAGTTCTTGTCACTCTAGAAAAGACCTCTATTCCTTTATTGTATAGTGTGTTTGAATTTGACATGAGAGTAGGATCCTATTGGAGGATAAATATATCTCTTTGGAAAGCTAACAAAGGAACAATTTCATGTAACAGAAGCCTCACAGAAGAGTGGTCATAATTTTCATTGCTTGCACCTTCAGAGTAAAAAGTAGAAATGGATTTTATCATTCTTGGATACTACAGTCACAATAGTTGAGAGTCGTTGGATAAGTGGACAGACAGGAAAATAGGGAAAGCACATTTAGTATTTAAAGTTATATTTACATATTCACTGTAGAAACATGGGGTCGCTATTTTTCACACTTAGGTAGGATGACAGAATAATTTAAACTCTATTTGTAACAATGCTAACAAGATGGTTAGCTGCTGTCTTTCATTTAAGAAACATCAGAACAAAGGTATGTCACTCAGTAAAATAGCAATACCTGTAGCTGAGGGGTTTTGCTGAAATAAATCTTAGAAGAAATGAGAAAATGGCACAAAAGTGAAAAATGAACCAAATGCTCATGACTTTCTGTAAATGGCTACTTGAATGTGAATTCAGACACTGCTTTGTGAGAGCTTTTAGATGGAATGGTAGATGAAGGAGAATAGTAAGAAATAGAAACCTTACTTGCTTGTGATTTGTTATGCTAAGAAAAGCAGAAATTTAACTCTGTACATAAGCAAGATTGCACCAGACACCAAGTTCCCTCATCTGTTTCTTTTGTTAATCAGAAAAAACTTGGAGAACTCTGTAATTTTATGTAGCTGTCTAGGCCACCTGTAGTTGAGCTAATTCCACCTTTAGCAAGAACCAACCGTTTTCATGCCAAAATAATCAAGATAAGAATGAAAAAGACAGGTCCATTGTGCTTTGAGTCATTCCATCTCTGATCTGTGTAATTGGCCCAAGGGATTGCTAGAGAACTTCAGTTTTCTCATTTGTTTTTTTTTAGAGCACTTTAGTCTTCCAGCTGGGAAACAGTTATTAAATCTGCACAGTGAACACTAACTCACTTTTGAAAGGCTTGCACCTGCTTCCAGTGTAATGTCTGAGAAGTCAAACAGGGGATTGGATGAGGAGAGGTCAGAGCACCCTTCTTGCCCTTGACTTGTTAAACAACTGTTGAGGAACAAGGACTATAATTGTTGAAACCAAACCTAGTCATGTTGACGCTGGGAAGAGATTAATTCTTCCAGAATGGAATGTTGTTTTTTTATGTTGTGGGTAATGCAGATTTTTTTAATCCATGATTGCTTAAAAGTATGAGAACCTGTAACCTGCAGCATATACAGTGTGCAAGATGATAGAGTCTACCAAATATTATTTCCTGCACCATTTTGTCTCTTGCTGTACATGTAAAACTTGTTACAGAATTAGCGTCTTTCTCTTACCTACCTCTACTGTGAGACCTTTTTTCTTATTCCTGTACAGTGTTTTATTTGTGGTCATATTGTGTGTATTTCTAGAATATAGATGGTGTTTTGGTTGGATTTTATATTGGTTTAACAGTGGTAAAGCAGTGGAATAAGCTCCGACCTTTTTCTGTTCCTTTAAAATGAATTGTGAATACTTCTGTCATAGATTATAGGCTCATACAATAAATTCAGGTTGGAAGATACCTCAGGAGGTATCTTGGTCCAGCCCTCGGCTCAAATAGTGTTGAAGTCAGGCTGGATTACTCAAGGTTTTCCCGGTTTGGTCTGGAAAACATCTAAGGACAGAGACAGCAGCGCCTGCTGGGGCAAACTGCTCCCATGCCTGACTGTCCTTGGAGCAAAACCACTTTTCTTTATAGGCATTTGGAACCTTGTGTCCCAGCTTACATCTGTTGTCTTGTGTCCTCCCACCAAGCAACACCCTGACAAGCCTGACTTTGCTCTTGGGGTGACATCCCTGTAGGCAAGTTCTTTTGTTAGTAATAGTTTTATGGATGTTAAAGTATTTTACCTCGCTTAGAAGATTAGCTTCCTTTTTTTGTGGTTCTGATATCAAAAAAGTATTGGAGGCAATTTGTCCTGTGTCTTACCTTCTCTGTTAAAGATGTGAGTGCTTGAAGAGGAGGCTCAGGAAGATCTTACCAGTGTTTGTAAAAACCTAATTGGAGAGTGCAAAGATGGACCTCTACCCTTCTCAGTGGTGCCCAGTGGCAGAACAAGAGATAATGGACATAAACTGAAGCACATGAATTCCATATGAACGTAAGAAAAGGCTTTTTACTGTAAGAAAAGTTTGGAGCAAAAGCGTTTGGATTTGGGTTTGGTTTATCTTTCATTATCTGGAAATAATAAAAATAATCTCATGTAGAAGTAAGTTTTACATGATGATGGAAAGGTGGAATGAGATGCAAGTTAACAGGAGCCAACTGAACAACAACTAAAATACTTTTGTAAAAAAGAAAACATTTAATGCTGTGTTCTTAATTGCCTTTTATTCAGAGGCATATATCTGCTGAAATGAGAATAAAATATCTTGATTTTTTTTTTCCGTCTGTAAAGCCACTGGGTCTATTTGCTTCTGTAATGTTAGGCATTTTAGTAAAAGTTGTGGGTTATGTCTCCAATCAATTCCTATTGTTCCAACAGGAAAAAAGGCAAAGTATTCTGACTTACTATATAACAAAAAAAAGTTTTGTGTTTCAAATAGATTATAAAAAATGTTTTTTAATATCTTATATTGGTTTTAGTTCAGCCCTCCTTTCCTCAGATTATCTTTTTGGGACACTGGATACAGCTTCAGGCAACACCTTTTGCCATTTTATTATTGGTACCAGACCAGAGCAATGAAACTGGAAATGGATTTCTAAAAATGAAGATCAGAAAGGACACTGTAGGGCACGGATATAAAGTACTACAGAGCACCTGGTAGCTGCTGATGTTTATGTGCTTGAGCAGTTGGCAGTGCTTAAAACTGACACTGCACATTGAGATTTATCAGATTGATAACCATGAGTCCCACAGACATGCTGTGGGCTAACAGAGACACAGTAAAGTCTTGTCAGGAATGAAGTGTGGTGGCTGTAATTGTGACAGACAATGATCCCTACCCGTTCTACAAGTAAATAAATACAAAAGCTTCCTATCAAGAACCTTTTTAATGGCTTGAATATAATGTATTTAGGCTCTTTTTCCTTGTCTGATAAATAGAATTTTAAAAATATTCAGAAATTTTGGGGTTTGTTCTCCAGAAAAATGACCTACATTAAAGGTGTCACAAGCACATCAGTTTTCTGAGTTGCTTCACTAAGTGATCTGCTTTGCAACATTATACTTAGAGAAGGGCAATAATTTATAACTTCAGGCACATAGCTAATTTTGAATAAAAACATTGCTGCTAAAAATATTTAGCAACAATAATTAAAAATATTGATGCGTTATTATAAAGCAACAAGAGTCAATATTTTTAATTATTAGCATCTTCGCTCACACCCGTACCTCTTGTTTGTTGTTTTGAGCTCCTGAATATGTGCCACAGGATAGATTATATGCTATAGCTATTTTTACTGGAGTCACCCATATTGCACATTGTTAGAGTTGTAGAGTATTGTACTTTTAATGAGTCAGATGTAGAGGTTTTTCAGCTGTTCTGAGAAACTTCTGGTGCTTTTACCTACTCTCACAGCTTTGATCTCTGATTAAATTTAAATAATACTAGCAGTGGTTTTCTGAAACTCTTGCTGCTTTATAATTGTTTCTAAGAGCATTAAAGACTAGAATGAAATTTATATTATTATAACTTAATTAAAATGTTGTTTTACTGCAGGATACTAAGAATAACCTTCATGATCAGAGTGTGCATGTGAAACAACTCATCATTAAGCTGCACACACAGGGATTCATGTGTAGGATGCATTGAAGATGATGCTGGTGCACTTTGCAGCTCCTTGTGAGAAGATGTGGCAACTTCATGTGTATCTGCCTATGTTGCTGTGATTGTAACTCTAACTCTTAGAGGGCTGTTTTGTTTATAAACTGTACCTTACACTAGCAGAAGATGTCAGCTTTCCACAAGTCAAGGTGTAGAAGGGAAGTGTAATCCCAAGCTCTCCCCAGAGGCACTGCTGCCTGGCAGCTATACAGAAATAGCTCTTGAATAACTAAAATTGAGGTGTATTGTATTTTTAAAAAATACATTTGTTTTTATGCCCATGCTTTTTGTCTTTTACCTAGAAGTTGTTTTTGGATTTTGCTTTGTTTGGAGTTTTTTGGGGGATTGGTTTGGGTTTTCCTAATGCTCCAGGTAAGTTCCATATTTAAATGCAAGGAATTCCATGTCTTCAAGGCAGATGTAGAACAAGGTGAGACCTAAAGCCGACCTGTGTTTGATTAATTCTATGCTAATGAATAAGAATATGATAATTTATACCTACCTGTAAAGACTTTTTCTGTTTAATTATATTCAGTTGTTGAGAATGCCTATAGTGACCATTTAGTAGTGTCCAAGTTTGTGTTGAGCATCTGGCTCTTCTTTATGATTCAAGTGTTTGATATATTAATTTTTGGATTGAATCTTACGTGGATTAGATGATCCAACCTTTTTAAAAATTCTTTCTACTTCTTTCAGGGAAAATTCAAGGAAAGCAACAATGATGCTTTGATACCTGTTTCTTCTTCCTTTTCTTTTTCTTAATTGTATTTCTGCAACCATCTGTTCTTTTTAATCTAGTTTGATGCCAGAAAGTTCTTACTCAGGGCAAAACCAGCTTCACAGACAATACTGTGTCATCCTTGCATCATCATAAACAGAACTGGATTTTTGCACAGGAGTAAAATTTGTGCAAAAGTCTCCAACTGGAAAAAAAATAGTACTGGTGGCTTTCTTGTGACCTTTTTTCCATTGAAGTATTTCCTAAAAGCATGCTTAGTAAAATCCTGATACTTAATAAGTAGCAGGTGATGTTGAAAGAAGCTCAAAGACTTCTTATTCTTTGTTCTCCAAGGCAGAACTTCATGTGTGAGGCTACTCATGCACTGATAGCACTGCCTGCTGTGACATTTTCTGATTATTAGTGATTATTGGCAGCATTTTGCAAGTATTCCACAGTAGAAAGTATTTCATTATAGGTGCAGCCGAAATCTCAGTCAAGAGTTGCATTTCAAATAATAGATACCGATGAAGTGATAAGAAATAAACCACACCACAAAGAAAACAAAACAAGAAAATCAGGAAAATTATCAGGACCAGGGGATGAATTTTCAGTACATCATGAAATTGAAATTTAAAGGCTTTCTAACTCTTTGGACTACTTTACTTAAAAATGTTGGTAGTTTGTTTTTTTTAATTTATTTTATCACTGTGCTTCCATTTTGTTTATTTAGCTCTTCTCTGAATTATCTCCAGAGAGTTTAGTATCTCCACCTCATTTGCTATTAAGAAACTAAAAGAAAAATGGCCAAAGGTCAGGGAAAGAATATCAGCCTTTAAAATGAAATCTTATACATATATATATAAATATAAATATATATATATATACGCATACCTATATATATATATGTATATACACACCTGAAGCCTTCTATGCAGAGCATTAGTTTGTCTCTAATTAAATAAAAAGGGCTTCAAAATAAAATCTGTGTAGTTTTCAAAGTATTTTCTTCAAAAGCAGGTTTGCAATAACAGTCTCAGATGTTTTTCCTCACAGAAGTTTGTTACAGAGCTTATGCTGAGCAGAGTAGACATGAAGAGCCCTGCAGAGTGTCCAGGCAGGAGAGCTCTGCCCCCCTGCAATACCCGCAGGGACATCCCTGCTCACAGTGACAGAGGCACCCCAGTCACCCCCAAAAACTGCCTGCCCCAGCCTGGGGGCTTCTCTGCCTGCCTTGGATCCTCACCAGGAGCAAACACTCCTTTTGGAACATGACAAAATTGCAAAAGGCACATTTTGTTTTCAATTACATCAAGCGTCCATTTTCAGAGAAGATGACTATAAAGCATAGGTGGACAAGAACTGAAAAGTTTGGATTGCAAACTAGATATAAATAAACATTTATTGTGTTTTAATTAAAGAATTTGACCATGGCTTGTAAATGCTTAAAAATATGCTTGCATGTGATAGTGTTCCTTGTGGAGTGGGTTTTTGCTCTGTGGGAAGAAGCCTTTCAGTCACCTCTGGTAGTTGCATTTGCCCTTTTAACGTTTCTCTCAGAAAAGGTTCACTTTTACTGGTGTGTTCTATTTCATTACAAGATTTGATTACCAGCCCCTCCATATTTATCCTTCTTGCACATAAGGGGCATAACAAAACAGTGAGACCTCAAGGAAACAAATATTTTAGGGGTTATTTTATTTGCTGTATTGCAATGTGCCTTGGAATTCAAGCCTGGGACCACTGGGTGGGGCTGTACAAATGTCAAAGACTTCTGCCTGCAAGTTTGTAATACCAGCACGAGCTAAGAGACACATGGATACAAACCAAGAAGGAGGAGTAATAGAAGGCAGCAGTAAGATGTTGTGATAATCATTCAGCAAAGAAGCAACTGGCTTTTGAAGGCCAAGGAAGCAAAGAATTTGAACCAGAGCAATGAAGTGGCTTTGCAGATACTTTCCAGGATGTTTTGTGTGCAGACGAGCACCAACTTTGCCATCCTCCTGCAAGTAAAGCTATGGACAACAGACATAAAGTACAGCTAGGTGATGAAAGATGTCAAGAAAGGGATAGGTGATGAACCACTGAAGAAAATGAAGAGAAGCAGAAGACTATACAGATTTTTGGCCTATATTAGGATAGCTTCAAATCCTTTTAACTTTCCGTCTCTTAAAGAATTATGTTGTAGAACATCAGGGTTAAAGCATTCATCCTACATACAGTATGTTATAGTTTATCAGAAGAGTATATTAACATGTATAGAGTTACATGTTAATCTGAAAAAGTAATTTCCTTAATCTTTCAGTTCCAGTAACTACAGAATCCAAATGATTTAAAGATTGAAGTCTTCTGAGAATGCATCTGATTCTTTCCTTTTGTGTGTCAGGTTGTTGAAAATTTCACTCTGTATCGCTGCTTCCATGCTTAATTAGCAAGCAGATCATAAGTGAAACTGCTTCTTCACCAACTGTGACCAGCAGGTGTTGACAAGAAAACCATGTAAACTCTACAAATGACTTCTGGTGTGCTTAAACCAGCAGAAAAATATGTTCACTTCAATGTCCCTGGGGCCTTTAGCTTTGTATTAGCAGTTTTTACTGGAAATGTGAGCACAGGGCTTGTGAACTTGCAAAAATCTATAATGTTCCAGCTGTTTGGAAAGGTCTCCACATGCTTATTGGTAGAATGTTGTCAATACTTAACTCAGTAAGTTCAAAACTTTTCTTCTAGATGATATAAAATCAAAAAAGAGACTGTCCCTTTTTCCACTTTTCAAAAATTTTTTTGATCTATTTTTGTTACTCTTTTTCTTCCAGATATTGGGACTAAAGCCTTAAAGTTGTCCTTTTCCCATAACTGCAAGATCTTTTGCTCTCTACCACCATGAAAATTTTAATTTGTCTAGTAAAATTATTCTCATAAAGGAGAAAAAAGTACAAAGTTGGGGGAAAAAGGTAAGAAGCCTTAGTTAATGTGTATTAAATTCTGGAATGAGTTGTTGCCTTTGCAAGTAAAATCCTGCTGGGTTTTATGTTATTAAGAGAGAATTCATTCATCCTTATTGCAACCAACAGGGAGTCCCAGCTCCTGCTTGTGAATAAACTGTAATATTGACCCTTCAGTGCAAGTCAGGATGCAGACAGGTGTCAAGAGCCATCTGACTTGGCCTGACCATAGAGTCTTCATTTGTGAAGGTGCTAATTTCTTTATCAGGAGTAACCTTTGGCTTCAACAGACCTAGACACCTCGGGATACTTTGCATTAGAAATTTGTATTAAACCACAGTCTACTCACAGGGTATGTGTTTGTATATTTATATATATGTACATGAAAATATGAGTCCTTCTGTATCAAGTAGTATGAAAGTAAGATATATTTATTTAAAATACACTGTTGGAGAATTGGAGAATTCAATGCATTTGTGCCTTGATTAGTTGTGAAATTCTCTGTAATTTGCTAATTTAAGAGCACTTGTGATCTGTTATGCAAAATTTCTCTTTTTATATAATTGGAAGCCACCGTACATTTTATATGTCTAGTCATGGAGATGTAAGTGCATAGTCAGGATCTGCATGAATTCAAGAGCGTCATATTGTGGATTAAAACTGGAAAGAATTAATCTTGCAGACCCGTGTCAGTAAGCACTTTTGCTGTCTTGAATAATAGCTGCAATTTTTTACAATGTTTTTGTAGATTGCCTAAGGAAGTGGTGGGTTTTCCATCACTGGAAATTTTATAAGATCAGGTTATACAAACATCTGTCAAGAATGGGTCCAGTACAGTTGATCGAGCCTTGGGGCAGAGTGACAAATTAAGTGACCCCTTGAGGTCCCTTCCACCTCAGTGTTCTGTGACTCTGTGGTATTGTGATGCCACATATTGTAGATATGTATATAGAAGTTACCCACTTAGAAAAGTTTATTTCTACAATTTCATCCCACTCTCATTTCTTAAGGTTCAGGGATTTATGCAGATAAGTAGAAAAGAAAGGAGAATGATTTCTAATTAATTATGGAAATTTTTAAAATTAATTGGATTATTCATTTTGAGATCTACCTTGAGACTGAATGAAAGGAAGACAAAAGTAAAGCAGCAAGATCAAGACTTGGAATTTGCTAAAGCAACCTTTCTTTATTTGAATGATGGTAAGTTTAGCAGAGTTGTTAACCTTAACTAACAGGTGATACAAATCACATGCTAATTCAGACTGTTCTGTGCAGTCCAAAATGTGCATTTGTAGCCTCTCACTGTTGTCAACAGGACTGAAATCGTCCTGTTGATGGAATGAGGGTACTTCAGGACTCTTCAAAACTGTAGATGCCAACAACAATGTTCATGCCTCTGCAGCTATGCCTGCAATTTATTATCAACTTTCCAGTCTCAAAAACTGAAGTCTCAAGGGAGGTGTTAATTAAACTGGAGTTGAAAAAGTATACTGGACAGAAAAGCTGGGTAAGGAGGAGAGGACACAAGTGTTATTCTTGAAGTGATCTGGTCTAATAATGGCAAATTAGATCTCAATCAGACTAATCAATTACCTGACTCTTCTCCCAGAACCCAGACTAGTGTCCTAACAACAGCCCTTCAAACACATCTTAATGACATACCACTTTTGTTAAATATTTAAATGCCTCATTTTTGGTGCTCTGCAGAAGGAACATCAATTAGGAAACTTGGGAATGCAAATGGCTTTGCAGTAGTGATCTCCAGTACATGTTGTAGGTACAATCAATACAGCTTAGATGTTATGAGAAATACAGCGTGGCTATTTATTACTAACCAAGCTAAGCTTGCTAGAATTTTACTGAAATTAACTGAAATTAAATCTGTTACAGAAGTGAAGCAATAGTTTCACTGGTAGAACAGAATTGAGGTTTCTTGAGTGTTAAACAGTGGCTAATCTTGCAGGCTTAAAAACAATTTGTATCTGTGCATATGCATGTCAGTGTTTGCTCTTTGTTGTTCAGTTGAAGACATTTGTTTTAATTTATTTAATTTGTTTTATTTTGGGTTTAACATTGCTGAGTTTTTATTTTTTTAAAGTCAACATTATTTGATATTGTTATTTAATATTTCTGTCATTAAAATACATGTCTGCTATTAAATATCAGGTCTTGAGAATGTTCTTAAATACTACTAAATAATAGACTGAAAGTTTTTAGGATTTTGAAACTGACCCATTTTTACAAATTTTTGCCACATTTGCAGATTCAGAATACAAACAGCTACTCCATTTATAGAACACTCATTAAAAATGAAGCAGCAATTTAGTACAGGAATAGTTAAGAGGTCAGTGAAAGTCCCTGCAGCCTGGGACTAAAGCATTGCCTTTATTTGCCATAGTACTTAAAATTTTTCATCAGTAAGATTCAAAACTGGTAACATGAAGGTAACGTAAGCTGTTATTTACCTCAGATGAACATGCAGGTTTAATTTTCTGAGTACTACTCTTATTCTGAGTAGACATATTAAAATAATAACTGTTGATAATGTAAGCACATGTGCAAATGTCCACTTTCAAAGAAAACAGTGGGAGAAAATATTTTCTCTTGCCTTGAAAGGTATTTAATATGCGTATTTTGAAGTACTTATTAATTATATATGCTTCTATTCTTAACTGTTTGGTGTAGTTATTATCAGGTGATATGTACCTGACTGTCCTTGTTAATATGGGCTGTATTTGTACAAGTCTTGTATTTTGAAATCTTGTATACTAAAGTGGTTTATTTAATAGGGATGCGTTTTAATATTAATTTAGAAGGGATGCATTAAAATTTACTGGAATCTTCTACAAAAGTTGTCCTGTGTTTCCATGTCTATGGAGTCTTGAAATGTTGTGTCTCAGAATCTAATTTTTACAGAAAATTACTAGTTTGAGCATTTTTTTCTAGTTTGTTGTTTTTGTTCTCCTTGCTCCTTTGTCACAGTTAATCAAGTATTTAAGAATGTGTGAGCAATTCCAATGAATTTTGAAAGGGAGCTTTTTACGTGAACTTTAAGATTTACCCTTTCTGAAGTGGGGTTCAAGTACCAGATACAACAGTCTAGTTAAAATATCTCAGGACTTGATGTGGAAGGTCTGCCAACTGAAGATGTTGCTGAAATTGCAGCATGATATTGGAAATATATATATATATTGCCTGGTTTTCTTTCATTACAAAATATTGTAAGCAAACACTTTTGGACTGAAATATGTTACTGCATTATCCAAAAATAACAGAAACATAAAGCCAAAAATACAACATTAAACCACAATGGTGTAGACTACAAAAGAGCTTACAAAGCAAGTTACTAAAGACATAAGACCAGCATTATTTCAAATGAATTAGAACAGGAAAATTTGCAGCTGATAGTAAATTATTTAGAATAGGAGAAATGAGACCCAACTGCAGTGAAGTACTTCAGTGATACTGAGTGATAAAATGGCAAGCGAAATTCACTATAAATAAATATAAAGTGGTTCTTAAAGGGTAAAAAAAATATAAATTTGTGCACAATAATGGACTTAAAATTGACTATTGTTTAATAACTTTATTGTGAGATTATCTATTCACAGTGTATTCACTGTGAGCTATGAAAATAGCAGCAAAAAAAAGAGCAAATTTAATGTTACACATTTTAAGAAAGAAATAGAATAAATTAGAGAGCATCATGGTTACAAGCAGTGTCACAGTGCTGCATCTACATCTTGAATAGGTAAAGAGAAGAATGGGTAGGATGAGTAAAGGGTGATTAAATCTTTTAAACAAGGAACAGGTAGAACTACAAGCTTTCAGTCTGGGAAGAAGAAAATTGAAGGAGGCTATGACAAGTTTATTAACTCATGAGTGACAAGTAAGTAGATAATGAGTGACACTGGCTCTTTACTGCAAGGACATTGGGCATTAGGTGAAAAGTAGCAGGTGGTGTGTTTAAGGAAATATTCGGTTTCACATAGTAACACCATAGTTAAACCATGGAACTCCTTGACACAAGCTGTGTTAACAGTGATTCAAAAAGTAGTAAAATTTACAGAATTACTGATTTTGTCCATTAAGGACTATAAAGCTCATAACTCTGTTCCAGAGAGCCACTGAAGCTCAGGCCCGCTGGAGCCTGGGAAAGTGTGCGTGGAAAAATCGCTGTGTGTTTGCCTTGGGTTTGTGCACTCCCTCAACAGTCCCTGATGGGCCACTGCTGGGGGGGGATACAAGAAAAGTAAAGGTTAGTTCAATCAAATATAGCCTTTCTTAGATGAAGCTTAACAAATGTTTCAGTTAAAAACACTGCTAAGATGCAAGCATGCTTCAATTTGCTTGTAGTTTCAGAGATGGAGAGCTGGCTTTGTCTCTTCTATGTTTGCTTTAATTTTACTTAATCTGAAATTAACATCTCCATTGAGACAAATGGGATAGGATTTCTAGATGTTTGTTGTTTGTCACTTGAAATTATGTTCCCTTCATGGCTAATTATATTTTAATTTGCTCATTGCATATATTCATCTCTCTTTTTCTTCATTTAATCGCATATAAACCCTTGCTTTGTATTTAATTCCTGTACTTTCTTTTTAATGTATTTTGAATGAAAGTTGTGCTGAGTTCAGTGTTTATTGGCAAAAAGCCACATTGAACTGCACAATTTTAAAGCAGAAAAACCCCAGTAGGTGGTATCTTTTATTAATTACTTGGATTATGGGGAAGACAAGGGCGACTCTAAGACAGGAAGTGTTCGAGCATACTGGAGAACAGGACTGGGTGTCAAAATGCTGTTTGCTATCTCCAAGAAAAGGTTTGCATAAAATAGGCTGCAGTTTAATAAAAACAAATATAAGCAGAAAAGAAGAGAAATGTTTAACTGCACAAATCCCAGGTGTGGAATTTTTGGCTAGATAAGAGTTCTGCCCTGCAGAATTTCATGTGATTTGATGGATTAGAAACTATCCAAGGATTAATACCATCTTCAAGCAAAAAAGCAGGAAGAATGTGGAGATTATTTACATGGACCATAATCTTGTTCTCTGTTTTAGTGAGGAGTGATCTGAGTGAAGAGGCCTAAAATTTGGTGTCTTGATTGAATATGAAGCAACAGAAAATTTAGAGATCAGTGAGAATGGCCACGGTCTAGAACACATGACTCACAATCTGACATTAAATGAACTGTGATTGTTATCACTCGTCCTCTTAAGTTTAATCATTTAATCATGTTAGTTTGTGCCATGGCATCTGTGAAACATAGAAGCATCTGAGTTCCTAACTTTCTCTGTTAGCTTGCTCCTATTTGCAGCCTTTTCCCCCCCTGGAATGTGACACCAATCTGGCATGCTGCTCTGATTTTCCTTGTCTTCTCTAGATCCAAATTTGTTTGTACTTTCAATATCAATGTCCGACTGTATGCTCCAATTGTATATTTCCTAGCCTTTACTAAATCAGTGAAAGGCAAAAGCTGGGCTTTGAGAGACAAGAGTGGAAACTATGGTCATTTAGTCAGAAATGGGGTTTTTTTCTCTCTCCCTCTTTCCACAGAACTCAATAAGCAAACACATCCAAATGCATTTAAAATTATTGAGACTTTATTTATATGAAACTTCTTTGAAAAGCTTTTTTAGTAAGTTGCTACATATTTCTGTATGACATACCTCCTAGTTATTATGAAGCTAGAATTGCAGTGTTCTCAAATTAATCTCTGTTTCACCTGGAGCTCTTGTAAAATCTACTTTTACAGTAGATTTATTATATAATAAATCTAATACTCTATTTTGAAATATAACTTAAAATGTCCTTTTTCTTTGTTGGCGGTATGTAGCTCTGCAGTAACATTTAGTGACAATGACACTCCTAGATTAATTGTGCATTGTTCGGAGCATATAACTTTGTCAGTTTTAATTTTGTTGCCTTTTTGTTTCTCTGAAATATTTTTGTGAACTTGTGAGGGAATGAGCAAGGGTTATCTTAGTTCATTTATCTAATGCAGCAGTCAAAGCATAGACTCTGCATTTTTTTACTATCTCCTTATATTGACAAATCATTTATGCTTGCAATCTTTCATTGATAGCCACCTCTGAACTCCCTCTTCCATTTGAGAGTGGTTGGCCAGAATGAAACACTGCTCTAGTCACTCTGAACCATTAGTTTACCAAAATGCATTAAAACTGTATTGTCATTTTCTCTTACTGCTTTTGCATACTAACAATGTGCTGGCCTTGGTCCACTGCTGTGCATCCAACTGAAGTTTTCACTGAGATTTTTGAGTGCTTCATAAAGAGTCCTAAGGGTAGGGCTTTCCGGGAAGTCTAAGGGATCTAGGTGTCCATCTCTGCTTTGAAATTCAATTTTCAAATGCATCAGTACCTGAAGATCCTTGCACTCTGAAACTCTCAGCCAGTACCTTTTCCTAAAGAGATGTCTGGTGCAAGGTTATGGATTGACTGGATTCTGAGGACTTCCTGTGCATTCCTACACTTTGCTTTCTGAACTGTTTTTTTAATCCACTTTGAATCTTTGCTTTTTTACCCTGAAACTAATAGTGAAGTACTTTGTTAGAAGGCCAAATAAACTTTGTCAACCTGTTTTTCACCCCATGCTATTTAGCTTGCATGACCAATGGAATCCAAAAGCAGTGTAAAAATTTTGCTCAGCAAAGTAGGGTATGTTTGTTCATATGGGAGGGAGGCATAGTCTAAACAAATTGATTTAATTTTAGCGTATCATTGCTTCTTTTTAATTTTCTCACTAATTTCAGTGTAATTTCTCTCAATTTATACCAATGCCTGTGATGTTTTTAGTATTGTTTATAGGTTTTAAATATCTTTCAACATGTGGGCTGATATTGCTTGGTATTTTTTCAGCTCTGTGATTTAAAATCTCTCCAGAACACCTGGATGTATTGCTAAGCATGCATAGTGATTGAATGTTTCCTTTATTGTTCAGCTGGAGCAATCCAACTCAGCATTTCAATCTTAAGGAGTTAATTTCATGGTTTCCTCCATTCTTCTATCACCTGGACATTCAAGATGTTTGAATTTGCCTTTGTAATGTCACTACAAGGTGAGAAATACAGTTCTGAAAAGCACAAGATGAGGAAGAGAGGAGAATCTTTCAAAATTTTCATAACTTTGCTACTAAATAAAAAATACTATGATGACTTCTGTGGGACTAGAATGAGACCAGCATAAATGGTTCTGAAAAAATTCCCTCTCAAGGCTTGTCTTCAAGGGGAAATTACTGTGAGAAATCTGAGGTGTAAATTATAAAACACATTAGCTGCTGAACATTAAATCCCCATGTCAATAAGCAGAGTTTGAGTAAGTTGCTCCATTTGTAGCAATCAACTATAAATTCACACTCCATCTCATTTTGTTATGACATTACTGCACAAGGTATGTTTGATCTAGTCCCCACAAGAAAATATGAAACCTGAACTCCAATTAATTCAATCTCCACTCAAATCTACCACAAGACCATTCTTAACCACTTTTGTCTCCCTTGGTACCTGTACTATAGTAGAATCTAAATTTTCTTAAGATTTGATATGTTGTAACAAATCTGAGGTCTTCTGCACTTGAGCATTTGGTGCTGAACATGTTTCCAGCGTACACACATTTATCTGTTTTCAATCCACTTTTTTAATCTACATTTACCAGCATTGGCTGCCTTGCTCATAAACCCACGTAATTTAAATTCTTTAATCTGCCTATATTATTTTCTATTATTGTCTGTTCTGTATTCCTCTGTGTGCTATGTGTGTGTGTGTATTTGCACAAGTATAGAACCTAACTGTGCTCACTAAAATTATTAACAACCTGGTTTTTCCTACAAATGCTCAATTTTTTTGCCTTTCATCACTTCCCTTGCTTTCTCCAATCCTTTCCTCTTTCACTACTGGCTTTGTGGTGCATTTAATAGAAGATGGTTATATGTTATAATTTAAAATACTTCACATTCAATTTCTCTTGCGTACTCATACACGCACAGCAGATCATGATGTTTTATGAAATAGGCTGGACTTCATGATTTATTTCTCCTGGTACTTTTATATTTGACTGAAATATTTCCAGACTGTAAATGGCAGTTGTATCAGCTACATTTTTTAAATGTCAGAGGAAATAGCTTTGTTTTATTACTTTTTTGACTATGCCCTAATTTCTTATATGTTTTTGGTAAGTTCCTTATATAGGAATCATTCTTTAACATTCAGTAACTGAATCCCTTATTTCTCACATGCTGACAAATACTGTTTGATTGATTCTGATCTCAAATATTTGCTCTGAACTGTTTATTTTCTATAAACTCAAAGTCACTTTTTCTGTTCACTGTAATTCCTCTTTAAGGTATCTGTAGTAATAATTTTCCAAGTACATCCATATCACCTCCCTGGACAAAAAACCTTCCAGGAGAAATTTAACCTTCTCTTAATATTAATGTTCTTTTTGCTTGAAATTGATAGATGCCATTAACAATAAGTGGGACATGAATGTGAAAATATTTTAGCTAAGAAATGTCAAACTACAAATCTAAGATGAAAATTCAGCATTAAAAATGTGAAATAATATATACAATTTATCATTTGTAGAAGAAATAGTGTCCTCCCTTAGAGGAAAAGTTATTATCATTGCTTTAAAACAGAACTGGCATCAATAACCCGTAGCTTACACTGCATACTTGCACTACCTTTTTTAGGATGCTATAAACAGAAATAACTATTCCATATTTTATAGTTACAAATTAAATTTCAAATCCAGATTTATTTTCCCTTGTGAGCACATATTTTAAGGTAAGAGGAATGAACACTCATAATCAGAATGCAGAAAAAGAAATTCTTTTTTGTCATGAAATTAATAAACATGGTGTTGCTTTAAATAGAAGTACACATTTTTCACAAACTGGGCTGAGGGGAAACAGTATTATGACTTTATTTTCAAACCACTATATGTGGCAATGGCCAAACACTGAGATTCTAAACCCCAAGAGCAGGAGGATGGATAGGTTGTGTAAGTAAATTGGAGATTCCACCAGTGATCCTCTTTCTCTAACTAAATTTCATACTAATCTTTCTGAAATACTGTGTGAATGTGAGGCTTTTTCAAAATATTAAAGTCCTTATGAAAGGTGCAAGGTCTGGACACATCATCAGCTGCAAAGAGGGAGGCTGCAAATGTTTGCTAGAGAATCTTTACACATACTGGCATATGTTTCTTCCATGTTGCTGAGTTGGAAAATTGTTGTATCAGTGCCTGAAAACAGGCAACCTTCAGTGGAGTTCTCAGCCATCCTAAAATGCAAAAAAAAAAGCCTCAGGTGCTCAAAATCTTTAAAAATTGCACCACAATTTATGTAGTGAATTGAGATTCTCTAGTCTCAGCTTCAGCACCATCCAACTCCATCTCCATTTTATTGAAGAAGTAAACTCTTATTCTCTGTGGTAAATGGCAGCAGAACATCATTCTGATTTTATGTGGTTTTAGGCAGTCTGACTTGAAAGTGTTGGTTTGGTGCTTCACTTTCTGTTTTTTATCTATGAATCCCACTGGACTTGTAAATTAACTGGTATTCACATGTTGACATTTGTTCTTCAAAATGTTTAAAGTAACTGCTAAGACACATTCTAAGAAGGATGCTGCAGAAAAACTGCTAATAACACACTGTTAATACTGCAAAAACTCCAAATGCATTCACAAGAAGAAAAAATGTAGTCAGAAGTAAAAGGTACGGTGGGATAATGATTTTATTTAAAATTGCACCATCCACAGAGACTGCTAAGAGTATTCATGGGGCAAAGAAACAAGGATCAGGATGCACAAGATGTGTATTTTATGTTTAAAATCACCACATACTAACACCTATGTCTTTGCTATATGTAACAGTGTTTTACTGGTAATGGAGAACAGCAAAAAGAGGAGTACTGATCATCAACTTTTCTTTTTTTAAATTTCCTGAGAAAAAAATTAAGTGGACTAGAATGGTATGCAATATGTGGATCGTAAACCGTATAGTAAGAAGAAAAAAATAATTGCAGCTAAAGCATGGATCGGGGATTACAAAGCTGATCACCTCCTCCTGCAGAAAAAGTAAAGTCTTTTTGCCAGTTTGGAACTAAAATAACAAAATTTTGTGCTTTGAGGGTTTTTGTCTTTTGTTTGGAGAGGAAGGAGACTGAGAGAGAAAATGTAAGATAATGGGGGTACCTTTCTCCTCTATGCTATGCTGAAGTGTTGGTCCTTGGGGAAATGTCCAGTTGTGGCACTATGAGACCAGTCTGCTGTCATACTATGTCTGCTTGAGGAGATGAAATCAGGGGATTTAGAATCAATTAAAGTACATGTTTTATACAGCCTACACAATCTTAAGAGAATGGCTTTGAACATTCTAACTCTTTATTGCTCTAATTAATATGCAGTTAATTATGAGAATATATCAGAGCCCTTCCCTACGTTTGCCTCTGTCTCTGCTATAAATGTTGCTCGCACCTTATCAACTCTCTGAATACTGGTAAGACCATTCAGATTTAAGGAGAAGAATATGAAAAGGTCATCATAAGATACCTGGGTGCAACAGAAGTTTGCCAAATTGATACTAGAGTTTCAAAAAAAAAATAGCTACTAATAATTTTTTTTATCATAAACAACAAACATAGTATTTGAATCTGAGAGTTAATCTTACCATGCTCTTTTGTCTCCAATCACATCTATTGTGGCTCTTTTCTAGTTAGTGTTTCTAATGTGACAAACCCTCACCATTTGTCACAAGTCTCATGAATGTATGTGATGGCTCCTAAATATGATTTTACCTTAAAGACTTAGGTGAAAATTGACAGAGTTTAAGCCTGCCAAAAAATTGCTGTAGGCACCCTCAGCCATCAAAGAGCCTTTCTGAGAAGCTGTAACTGATTTGAAGTGAAGCAGCATTAAAGGGAAAGTGTGGAAGACTTGTTTGGGTGCACCATGGCACTGAGCTATGGGGCAGAGGTGATGCTGTGTGGGGAGGAGCATGTTCTGTTTGAATTAACTGTGCTATGCAAAGCAGTGGTGTACCAACAGAAAGTGTTTTTGTGAGGACACCTTAAACCTGCAGATGCAGAGGATGTTTTTGCATAGGGAAGTTGTCATAACAGTCTGGACTGAGCAGAAGGAGGAAAGGGAATTGTTTTGTTTTCCACTGAAATGCAGGAGTTTTTGACATGTGTACCTACATCCTTGGCTGTACTACTGACATGCCTATAGGTTGAGGCTATACATCAAAGTTTGAAAAATTTGGACTGCATAGAAGCTTTCCTGAGTTCTGTCTCTTTCCTACCTAAAAAGTGGAAAAGACAGTCAGATAAGACCCTACTAAATCTCAGAAGTCCTGGAGAAAATCATTAGAATTGTGTGGTATTAGTGATCTGTTCTCAAACTTTTAAGAGTGGTGAGTATTCTTTTACTGTATTTTAATGTTCTACTTTGGCAGTGGAAACAGGTTTGGTAAGGAGCAATGATCTGATTTCTGATTTTCCATAATAGCCAGAAAATAATCTGCCTTTTACTTACTCCATGTTTTCAGCCTGTGATTTTTGCCTCCCAGTATCAGCCTGAGGGGCAGTGTGAGAGACACAAGAGTGGCACACTCAGGGCTGGTTTTTGTGTTGTATTCCAGTTATCAGGCAGTTTCAAATGTTCCCTAAATTGCTTCCATTCCTGTATCTCTACAGCTATCTGCTGGGCAGAATGTGCACATAGCTTGATGATGGATATGTGTTGAAGGCATTGAGCTTCTATTCAAGAAACATTTTATTTATTTGCTTCTTTTCTCATATATTTGCCTGTTCTGTATTGCAGTGTATTTACCTTCTCTATTAGCAAGGATTTGTTTACCAGTGGAAAACAGACTAATGTATTTATTTTACTAATATATTTTTATATATTTTACTAATATATTTGTTAATCAGTGTTAAGGATTGCTAAGCAGTTGCTTTCTATGGTCTCTTCAAGTTGTATTTGTCTACTTTGAGAAAAGGTGGACTATGAGGTCCTTTTTGTATAATTTTTGATTCTTTGATGCCCCAGGTCTCTCAGCATACCTAAATTCAGTGTGGATTTAATATGTTTCTTGGTTTGTAAATCCCATTATTTTATCACATCTGTGCTTTACACTGTAAACCTGAGCCAAGAGGCTGGATCCTTCTCTTACTGTTTGCATTTAACATTAGAAGGTTTCTAGCCTGGTGATTGTTGGATAGCAGGACTCATTTTCAAGGCACGGATCAGTTTGTTTCATGCCTTGCATGATAGGGATTTACAACAGCTTTATGGGACCCAATAGAGCAATTCTTACCAGACAGCATCAGAGAACTGCTTCCCAGGGACTAATGCCAGAGCCTTGGAAAAGTTATTCCAAAGGATAGAAACAAAGGGTAAGATACTGACCTTAGCTCATCAGGCTCATCTGAGATGTCTCATTGTCGGACAGATTTCAAGGTGGGGATAAAGAAGCCTCCCTGCCTGCAAGACTTTTGTTGCCTGGCTTCTCCCCCAGGCCAGTTCCCCACTTGTCACTCCTGGCTGTCTTAGGGTGACCCCTGGGCAGCTGCCATGGTCTGATGAGCCTGCACTGGGGCAGTGCTGAAAACAAAAGGTTTTATTGACAAGTGCTGCCCAGAAAAGCTCTGAGAAGGGTTATTCCTTTTTGGAGTCCTTGAAGCTGTAATGTCTTAAAACCAGCAGAGGTTTGTGGTTTTTCTTTGGCTTTTGGTTGGGGTTTTTTGGCAGGTGTAGGATTTGGTGGAAGGGTTTGTGTATGTGGTTTTTGGAGGTTGTTTGGGGTTTTTTAATACCAGAAAACTGTGCTCTTTACAAGAGCATAAAAGATTTTTGTGTCAGTTATTTGACATGGATGTCCTGTAGGAAGTTGCTGTTTTGTACCACAGAGTTAACTTGTCTTCATCCCTCTTGAATTCTTCTCTTGCCATCTTTGACCCTCTGAGGAATTTTTTCCTTTAAAAGAAAGGTCTCTCATAAATCCTCTGCATCGAATTCTAATTTTATTTCCTAAACATCTATGAGTATTAAGGTATTCTTTGTGATGAGTGTGGGAAAATTAATAATATTCAATTAATTATACCAGAGGTAGAGAGGCTGAAGTTTAACCTTTTTGCTGTACTGTAGAAATATACACAAAAGCTACTTATCAGCCACATATTGTTACATCTTGCACCTTTATAATTACATGACTACTGCTTGTTTGGCTGAAAAACTGGCATGACATCTTAGGTACTTCAATTTATATTAACTCAGATGCTTAATTAAAAATTAGAGGTGTGAGTTTAATTCAACAAAATGGTAATGCAATTCTATTTCAAACATGCCAATGTGATAAGTAAAACTGGCCTTCTCATCTGTGCTGATCTAACCACTATCCACTCTTTGCATCTTAATAGGAACAGAATTTTTATTTATGTCTGTTTAGAAATATACTTAGGATGTAACTGGGCTAAACTTATTAAAGATCTTTATGAAATTGGACTTCAGTGACTTTTATGTGGATGGTTTGAGTATGATATTTTTCAAAGATTCCATAAAATATAAGTGTGTAAACTACAGCTATAGAAGTTTTATTCAGCTCAGGAATTTATTAGTATGTTTATACTGTATATATTACTGTACTGCTACATATTCACAGTCATATTAACATCAGGCAATTTTCTATCTTGAGTTATCAGAAAAGGGAATTAGGAAATGTAATGCTAGCCTTAGGGAAGCAAACTTTTTTCGAAACTCCTATCTGCTAATATCACCTGCCAATGATTTAATAGTGTTTATAGTTTCTGCTAACATTTCTTAGCTTTCCTTTTTATCCGTTATAGTCTGTGCACCTGGTAGAAGCCTGCAGCCAATTGCTATTACTTTGTAGCTCCTACCTTTACCCATCAAATAGCTATTTCCTTTTTTATTCCTTTTATTTATTCCTGTAAGGTAGTAACTGTTGGCTGTTGTAAAACTGCAATCTCATTGGAAAAGGCTCACACAAATAAATTCACTGCTGAGATTAGGACTTTAAAATGTTAATGTCTTTGTCTTTCTTTGTGCTAACATATATTTTTGTATTGATGCTTAAAGAGAAATCTTTAGACCTTTTCATTACCCAAAGAGGTGTTATGTCAGCAGGGCAGCATTTCTGGACAGTCTGAGGGATCATGGGTTTTTAAGTATTACCTCAATTAGGAATTCTTAGTGCACCTCCCTAACAAAAATATGTCCATAGTTTGAGTAAAATGAAAGTGAACAAAATTCTTATGTGCCTACAAGACTCTTAAGGTTCTTTATCAGCAATGTGAACTGCTGCAATGTTTATTTGACTTTGGGTCTGTGGTCCTTTTCGTACTTAGTCATCTGCTCCTTGCTGAGAAGAGATCACTGAGCTCAATTTGCAGCTCTGTTACAAAACTCCAATGTCGTATTTTACTCTCTCACCCTTTCTTGCTTTCTCCAGCTGGCAGCAGATTTTTCCATGATTACAGGTGGGAGGTGTTCTTCTTGTCCAACTCCATGTCTGTTCCTGGGAACTGACTGACCTCTCCTACCTGATTCTGATAAAGCCCAGTAACGACAATGCAAATGTTATTTAGTTACTACAGTTATTCTGGGAATAGAGCGTAGCATAAAAGTGTAGCAGAAAAGTTTCATGCCCTATAAAGAGCTATCTCTTTGGGATAACTGTCCTTTCCCACATAGTCTTTAGTCTCATGGAATAGCTAATTTGGGATTCTTCTGAATCAAATATCACTTCAAGGGCACAGCTCTAAAATTATTCAGTTGGACCTGATTGATCTCATTCTAACATAAACCTAAAGTAATTGCCCTGCTTGTAATAAAATTAAGACTCACAATTGTTTTTACACGGGAAACTTTTCCAAAATTTTTAATGTTTTTCACTCTCAGAAATGTGCTCTCATTGTCTCATGAGCTCTGCCTAGGCATATCTCACATATGTGGATAGAAGTAGCTGAACTGTGTTTCCTTCCAATTAATATTAAAGAGGATACCTTTCTGTTCAACCATTGGATATGTGCCAAGTATTTTCAAATGTCCATTATTTCACAAGCTATATTATAATCAGAATTAAGGTATTATGAAGAGGACTTTTGATGATAGTATTACTTCTAATATTTCATGCTTAGAATTAATAGAATTAGTCATTACATTATTGGATTTGAATATATGATACTGGATTCTATTAAGCAATGTGTCCTATATGCACTGGATAATTCATTTGCCTGTTTTTAAAAAATTTATAAGCCATACCGAGTGCAGATTTGCATTTATTATGCTGTGTAACCAACTCTAGTTTTACTGAAGGAAAATCACTAGCCTAATTTCAGATATTCAGAAACTTTTAAAATTATATTGTTGTTTAGAATTATTTATTACATAAGTCAGTCTGTATAGGGATACTTTACACAGGTCTAACTGACATCATGGTATGATCGTCCTTCAAAAAGTTTCCAAAACTATTCACCTTCTGTGGCCTTTGGTTGTGAATACAGTTAGGCTGGAATAGCTTTTTTTATATTGTCAGCATTAGAGGTGTTCTTAGTTATAGAGATATAATTGAGCTGTTATGAATTTGTGTGCCAGGAAGCCTCAACGTGTTTGCATTGTACTCTTCTTAGTGGCTGATCTTTGTGTTGGGATGAGTTCGTATCTAATACAAATTAACAGGAAAAACATTACCCTTTTTTGAATCCCATTATATTTTTAAAAATCAAGACAAAAATTGGTGGTTTCTTATACTTGCTCTGACCACGTCCTCTTGCTACAGTTTTCAGTCACCAACAGAAGTATTTCTGCACAAATGCCTTGAAACAACAAAATGCTGAGTTTGTAGTTGATTGCTTTTTTTTTTTTTTTTTTTTTTTTTTTTTTTTTTTTTTTTTGGTGAGGAGCAAGTGGAAAGAAGCAGGTTTATTCCAAAAAAAAAAAAAACGGTTTGAATTTTATGCTGTAACAATGAGGAACCTCTTTGCTTTTCAGTTCAGCATGTAAACCAGCTATAAATTATCATAGGTATTGTGAGAGGCTGCTATGGAATGGCATGAAGTTGAAATTGGAAGGAGAATTGGATGGAGAATTAGAAGCCCTGGGATTTTTCTTCTTGGTTGGACTATAAACCTGCTATATGACCTTGAGCAGATCAGATTAAACTGACTTTCCAAAGCATTTGCACTCCTGAACCGGATCTATACTTTGGTCAGTTGCAATTTCCTGTAAGGTGAGAATGGTGCCTTAGTAAGGTGCAGGTAGTTCATTAACACAGAGTGCTGTAGAATTCTCCAATGAAAAGCATTACAGGCAGTGTAATACAGGAAGTATTATTAGGAACTAATGATGTTATATATTCGTAATAATAATATATTTAGGTTTACCGTAAGATTTTGTACTTTACCCCAAAGCAAGATAAGTCATAAGACATTTAGAAGTTTTTTCAGAGTAGAGTGCAGCAGTTAAGGGTCTTTAGTACATTTCTGTAATATTAAAATGATTTTTCAGCCAGGGTAGCAGTTCTCAAGTCTATTCTAAGGTTTTAAAAAAATAAAACAAACAGCAGCCTAAGGTATTATTTACTTCATTAGTCCTTTCTGCAAGGAATGAATTTACTTCTGAACTATATTTCTGCTTAATAAGTATCATATCTGTTGATGTTCCTTATGTTACTAAACAACACCAACACTACCAAATAATAGCGAAAAATGATAATAAGGCATTGTAATTCTGATCATGTGTCGTGGGGTTAGTTTCATAAGAATGCTTTCAGATTCTTCATTGGTGCAGTGCACCAATGTAAAATATATTGTTTTCATTATAAAAAGCAGTTAATATCTTCTAAAAATGTAACTGCATGAAGGCATAAAAGCAACAACACAAAAATTATTCAAGTAACATTCCAATTATATATGATAAATCTTCTTTAAAACCTTTACATTTATGTAGCAATTATAACCTAACCACAGGATCTAACAACTTAGAGCTTCACTGAAATCAATCAAATATCTTAGGCCAAAGCTGAAATGTTGTTCTGATAGAATTGATCTCAAAGGCAATTTTGATCTATTTAGTATTCAGTTTTACAGCACATTTTGAATTTGATTTTTTTCTGTGGTATTTCCTGGAAATTATTCTAAGAAATTTGTAAAACAAATAATTAATTTGGAAAATTGTTAAAATGGTTAATAACTATGTTAAATTATTTTTCAAACAATACTTCAGCTCACAGAACATGCAGAATCATTTCTGCTACTTGGTCTCCGAATGTGTTTTACAGAGAACTGCTGATTTCAGATGGTAAATTAAGCAGATTCTCACTCACATCAGAAGTGAATCTGAGAATATTTTGGAAGACCAGTCTTTCCCCAGTGATAAGTATGATTTTCTCATTCAGCTTACAGTCTTGGGGTTTCAGAATTTGCACCTGATTCTTAGGTGCATGAAACTAGAAAACTCAGTTAGAGATGAAATAATGTTACTGTGTCTGAATTTTTTAAACAAAATTAAAAAATGAATTTGAGAATTTTTTCACCTGTCACCAGATCTAGGAAGAGCACATCTCTCTCTATACTACTTCAGAGTCCCAGTATCAAATACTTGTTTCTTTTTTACTCTGGTTTTAGTTTATTTCAGAGAAATTCCTGCTTTACCCCTCTTCCTTTTTTATTTTTTCGATTTAAGCTATTAACCTAGTTAGTCTCAAGAATACTAATTCTCAAGAAATCTAAAAATAGTTTTCTTTCAAGTTAAATAAAATTGCCTAAAATACCTGTCAAGAATCAGTTCATGAAACTGTTTCAAAATAGGATAGTTCCAGAATTTAAATCAGATAATGAGCTGTTATGTCTCCACCTTCGTATTTATAAGTAATCCCTTGCTTGGCAGACATTCAGGCTGGTCTTCCCTTAGTTCAAACTACTTGTAATCTATTGCATAGATGTGCAAGTGCATTTATAATGTATAATGTGCTGTATTATCATGAAAGAGGTAAATTGAGAAGAATGGTAAGATTTGTATAAAAACAATTCCTCAGTCTTCCTGAAACAATTCTAATTTAACAATGAAGATTAATAGAATGCAAACTAACACTGGGATTTCAGAACAGGCTAAAAGAATGACTAACTGCTGCCTTGGCCCCCGTTCCCAAATCCCAGCCTGCTGGCATCACAGGCCTGGAAAGATGCCATACTGTCATATGCTGCTACTTCTGAAACCATCTTATTCATAGCTGTGCCTTTCCTCAGATTGAACTCTTCAGGAACCTTGTGGATTGTGAAAAAATTGGCTTGAAATGATGAAAGCAGAGTCCCTTCTTTGAAAGCTGGCATTCCAGGAATCATCTGGGGTGTCACGCTTCAGATTTTGTGCTGTGCATCCTAAGGAGCTTTCCAAAACCAATGCTAGCTGCCATTATTGTAAAATGCATCTTAATCCCTTGGCAGCACTAAACAGCATGGTTACCATTTCCAAACTTGCCATCCAAAGGCAAGTAACTATTAATGATTTTAGTATAAACATACCTATTCTGTCCTCCTGTGATTGCCATAGGAATTCTCGCATTCTTTGCTCTTGGGAGCTTCAAATAGAACTTCTGTGTGAAGTTCCTAGTTAAAAAAATGTGATCTTTAAAATGAAATCTCCTTTCAAGTATTTAAAGAACAGCATTCCAGTCTGTCATTACAAGGCCAATTTGTACTTAGGCTTTTCCAATATTTAGTAATTGTATGGTCACTATTCCTAGTTTAAACTGTGCTCTTTTTGAAGAAGCAGCTGCCCTTTAAGTCTTACTTGGACATAACAAGGAATGCTCTCCACAGATTTCCTCACTGAAGGTCATGGTTTATTTTTTTAATGACAATTTTAGGGTTAATATTTGCCGTGTAACTGAGTTTGAGGCTGACTAGAGTCATTCCCTAGATATCCAAGAATCTGGAGAATGTTTCAATAAAATTCAGAAAATAGATTTAATGAATCTGCTCCATTGCCTAGACTGTTATTATCAAAAATTTAGAGTCTTTAAGCCTGTAAGACTCAAAGTAAACAATTTTTAAATAGAAATATTGAATGCTCCTCAATGCCATGACAAATGGGAAGTGGCTGTGTTTTCTAAGGGATTAAGTACTGTGACCAATATGTTCAGAAAAAGAGGGACGGTGAACACTAGAAAAGAAGCTAAGGTTGTAACATTTCTGAGACTACTTTAAAATGTGAGCCATAATTTAAAGTTATTCAAAAAATGGTTATTGTATTTTAAATTACTGCTGTTTCACTGTACAAAAAAGCTTGTTTCTGCATACTACATTGAAAACAAAACAAGAATGTGAATATATCCCACAAATATTAAAATCCTGTAATTGCTCAGAAATGGAGTGAAACTCAGGAGTCCTCTCAATGGGAGTTTGTCCTGTAGGATATTCAAAGTTAAAAACAGACAATCTAAGCACAGTGGTTCAAGTGCAGGTCTTGCATTGATCTGAAGTTTTTATGACTGTAGTTGTGATGGCAGATCCGTGAGCAATTTGTTTCAAATATTATATAAAAGAGATACCCAGGAGATTTCAAATGTTAGTGACACAGTTACATAGATGCTTTCTTTTCACTTATATCTGCACATGCATATACCTACAATCCTGGAATTTTTGCAAATTTTGAAAATATTTAACATTTGCCACTTCTTAAAATGTCCATGTGCAATGTGGTTTAAGAAAAAGAAGTTATTCAGCCTCAAGCAGACTTACTTCTCTACAGAAATCTCTCAAAACTTTGCCTATATCTGTGTTTTGTTTTCCATGTCTAAGTAAACAGAATTATTTTTGTATGATTTGTAGCTCACTAGAACCCGGGTGCTAGCACCATCATCCAGGTCTGTTATTTATATAAGAACATATTATTCTAGCAGGCAACTTGAGGAAAGGTTTTGACATTCAAATATTCTTTGGAATTATTGTTGCCATATGGAGTACGGTATTTAAAACAAGAGAAGTATGTGGTATATATGGAAGATAATTAGAAAAATCAAAGCAAGCAACAAATGGTCAGGATTTAAGATCAGGTAAACAATTCTATTAGAGGAAATAAAAGTTGTTGAAAGGTTAGTATCCATCATTGGTCACTCATGGTAAGGAGAAAAAAACCCTTCTAAAATAAAGTCAGGGAAAACAAATAACTTCCCTATAAATTTCCTATTGGGATCACAGATTAGCTTTGTGAATTGAATTGTGAGTTGAATTTTTTAACTGATGATGAGTTTAGAAACACTGACTTGACTTATTTTATTTTGCAGATGCTTCAGAAGCTTGCCGTGTGCTTACCACGGTTTCTGCCAACCACCTCAAGAGGGAACTCACCTATACTTTCATTAATTGAGCAAAACATTATCTTGAAATAATTATTCCTCTCCACATGGCCTTCCTACTCGTGTCAGCTTATCTTCTGCTGACTCATGCTCGGGGTGCTCCTGTTGAGAATGGGGCACTGCTGGAAACACTGAAGTCACAAGTGGGATTATTCAGCAATAAAAGTGAACACTATTCAGCACAGGTGAGACCTCCTGGCACAAGCCGACAAATACCTCAGACAATCATCATAGGAGTTCGTAAAGGAGGGACCAGGGCTTTGCTGGAAATGTTGGATATTCATCCTAACATTGTGGTGGCAGCTACAGAAGTCCACTTTTTCGACTGGGATGAAAATTATGTGAAAGGAATAGACTGGTATAGAAATCTGATGCCATTTTCTTATGGAAATCAAATTACAATTGAGAAAACACCAGGCTATTTTACATCACCACAAGCCCCAGGAAGAATTCATGACATGAATAGCTCCATTAAACTGCTGCTTATTCTAAGGGATCCCACTGAGAGAGTTATATCTGACTATACCCAAGTATATTACAACAGAGTAGAAAGTCACAAGCCTGTTCAACTCTTTGAAGATATTGTTATTAAGAATGGAGTGCTTAATACCAAATACAAAGCTATTCAGAGAAGTCTATATGATGTCCATATGGAAAAGTGGCTTAAGCATTTCAGTTTGGATCAGATTCACATAGTGGATGGCAATACTTTGATCAAGGACCCTCTTCCAGAATTACAAAAAGTTGAAAGATTTCTGAATCTTCCTTCCCGAATTATGTCTTCTAATTTTTATTTTAACCAAACCAAGGGATTCTACTGCATCAGAAGTGATGGGAGGGAGAGATGTTTACATGAATCCAAGGGGCGTCCCCATCCTCTTGTTAACAGCACTGTTTTAGAGCAACTGTATTCTTACTTCAGAGAGCACAATGCAAAATTTTACAGGATGGTTAATCATTCCTTTGACTGGCATTAACACCTTGGGAGTCAATGCTTCTCAAAAAGGGCCTGAGACAAACTTTCAGAGATATCTTTCTAAACTGTAAAGACTCGTATTATGAGAATTAACATACTGGTTATATGCTTCATTGGAATAACACATCTGTTGACTCATTGGAATGGTACTCTTTATGTTGGGAAAAATAAGTTTCATGTATTTGTGTGATTACTGGGAGTCATATACTGATCTTTCTCTCACATGCAAATACATCAACTTCAGCAGACTTAGCTAAGATACATTTCTGCAAGATTTCTGCTGTTTTGGAAAAATGCATCTAACTGTAAAAAATGTAAATATTGGAAATATTATTATTCTAACTGTTCTGTATTTTTTGTTGTTAGTATTTTTTATATCCCACATGACAGTGGTGTTGATTTATAGAATTTTTAATAAAATAAATTTAAATTGTATGTATAAATAGGGGCATACATAGTAGCTCCAATAAATAAATCATCATCTTTAATATGCTTAAGTACTTAATTAATAATAGAAGGAATCAATTTCACCTGTAATATTGAATAGGTGAACTAGAAGCTACCTGTCTGTATAACATGAATATTAAACCACACTCTTACTGTCTTGCATTTGCAAAAAAATCTCCAAAGTAAGAATATGAACTGCTTGAAGAAGGTTAAAGTAAGAGTTCTGAATGTAAAAAAATTAAAATATCACAAGAATACTGATACTCTATACACTAAAAAAATCAATGCCAAAAAATTATTAAAGATTAATGAGCAACTGTACAAATATTTGATTGCATAAATTATGTTACTTTGCTCTTGAATGGAAAAGCTCTTAGTACTACCATATGAATTATGTTTGTTCTCTGTGACTAGTTATTCTATTGTTCTCCTGATTTTGATTTATATATCTCCATTGGCACAACGGTTCTTGTTAAAAAAAAATATTATTTGCTTGTCCCCTGAAGTATGGTGTAGTTTTATTTTGCTATTTCTGATGCAGACCACGGGATAGTCTTAACATTAAAATAACCTTTTGTTGTGTTCCATATCTCAGACACAGTGTTCAGTATGAAATGCTCAGCTTATATGTAAGAACCACAACCACTTTTAGCACTGCATCAGGATTTTATTTTCAAATTTTTTAACAATATTGTGCTGATTTTTCTGCTTTTTCACATAAACATTTCATTACATATCAATACCAAAGAAGAAAATCAACTCTGAGCATCAAACCCAAGTGAACACTGGCGAGGTCCTGCATCTGTGTCCTTCTACACACTAAGTCACTGCTCAGCCTAAAGGAGAGTATGTTCCTACCATGGGATTCTTCCACTTTCCAGGCTAAAAGGTATGTATTTCAGGGCTGTTTTTTAGGCCTTTAATACTTTATGAGTGGGTTACTTAGGTAGATAGCAGTATTCCTCTGAACTGGATAGAATCAGACTCAGATTATGTGGAAGTAGCTTTTATCAAATATTATCTCAAAAAATGCAAAATGTTAAAAATAATATAATAAATCTTATTCTTTATCTGTTCTACTACTTGTATAGGTATGTATGAGAGAAAATATGCTGTATATATGAGAGCACATTATTTTCATTAGCATATAATTAATCTCTGAAATTGCCCTTCTGAAGTATATTTACTACATCCCTGATTTCTATAGATGCTGCAAATTTTCTTTTCATCTCCCACTTTTCTGAGATTGTGGCTTCTTAATCATTAATATTGATCAGATGTAGGCACTAAGAAATACAATGTCAAATAAGAATCTGTGGCAATACAAAAATATTTGTTTCAAATTATTCACAGAGCAGAATGTTTGTCCTGGTCTTCTACCATGTCTACAAGGACATTGGATAGGCAGACTATGATAATTACAGTTATGCAGTCTAACAATATCTTCTTTGTCTTTTATCAAGTAAAAAGCTAAATCAGAAAATTTCTGAACTCTGAATTAACAGTGTGATTCTGTATCAGATTTGCTCTTTCTATTTTGTAGGCACAGCACTTCTGTCTGATAAGGAAACACCAAATCCAGATTCCCAATATCGTCTAGCATGACTGGTTCATTCTGACCAGTGCAATCTCAGTGACAAACAAAACTCCTTCAGTTCACTCATGATGTATTTCAGAAATACATCATCAAAGGGAGCAACAAAAATGCAGGCTATACTGGGCAAAAATATATTGCTTTCTGTTTGTTATACATGCTGAACATCTAATTTTTCTCTTTTTTATTTTTTTTTTCTTGAAAGAAGCAGATTCATCAACAACGTATACTTTAACAAAAGTTTCAGGTAGATGCTAGTAATTGAAAAACTCAGATGTCTATATGCCACATTAAATTTCATAGTCTTCCAAGAAAAAGGAAGGGAGAAAATTCTAATGTCTTTCTATATTTATGCTTGCAGGCATCAAGTCTTTCTTCTCTGAAGTTTACAGTTAATCTTTAAATGAGCTGAATGCAGGAGCACCAGTTAGCAGAACCTGTATGCATCTTTGAAAATGCAAGTCCCTTTCCAGAATTTACATTTCAAGGAGAGCTGAGCTGTATGGATTAGTGATGCATATACCTATTTGATTTGTTATCACTCCTCATTCCTGTTCAGCATTTTGGGAAAGAACAGAGTTGATGAAATGAATTTAATGATTATTTTAGAGTTTACTGATATCATGAGAAGTATTTTAAGCATTATTAAGTATATGAATATAGTCTGGGTGAGGGGTTAGTTGTTTTAGTTTTATGTAAACCAAGCTTCTCATCAGAAATTTTGTTTGGGTAAATGGTCAAAATCATGCACCTTAACCTCTGCAAAACAAAGGTTAGATTGTAATTTTCATTGCAAACTTTCAATCAGTTTCTCATTTTGTGGTCTGAAAAACATTCTTTCATGCCATCTTGACCTTTTCCATTCTTACAGTCTTTAAGAAAACCCTCCTTGCTGCATGCTCAGGAAGGGAATCAGATCAACTTAGATCCAGGTCAGATTCATTGAGCCATTTTTGAGTAACAGTAAAATAAGAAGTACTGTTTTCGACACTTGGAATTCAAAAGTTGTCAATTTTTTGGGAAAACCTGTAGGCTTACAGTCTGTGTGCAGATGTTAGTAACAAGACTGTTCACAATTGAAGAAATTATCTCATGAATTTACACAACTGATATTAAGCCAGAAATTACTTTTCTCTAAACTGGTCATCAAAGAACTTCAATCTCACTATCTGATACTCAAGTATTGTTTGCACAAGTAAATTTCACGTGGGAGGGCCACTTGAAGAAGTCATGCAGGTGTTTCAAAGGTTTTTGGGAACATCTGGAACAGATGATATAATGACTTATACAAGACTACTGCAGAATCTATGATGGTTTGACCAGCTTTTGATGTTGTTTTACATTCCAGAAATAGTAAGCTTTCACTTAAAATACTGTTCCTTTCCTTTTTTTAGTAAAAATGCCATAGTTATAGTTGCTTTGATCTAATATTACAGAGAATTTACCATGTCAAGCAGCTATAACTGGATCAGTTTGGCCACAATAAGCAGCAGACATTTAATGTCTAGATGAGTCTAATTTTTTTTTTTGACTTTATATATTATCTATAACATATAAAGGAAATTACTGGGAAACTTAAAAGTTAGGATTTTGCCCCCAGAACTTACCTAATGGGAAAGAAATAAAAAAGTTCCTGCATTGTACTCTAACCCATTATTTTACCAGGAAAAAGGTTGGATTTTTCCTTTGTATTCCCTGTATCCAGCTGCTCAAAAGCCTTGGATGTTGGCTTCTGGTCTTTCACAACTTAGCCTCGAAAGCTTAGCATTTAGAGTCCCTGTTAAAGGATACCTGTTAAAGCAGGTATCCTTTCTTTATTATGAAAGACTTTACAAAGGCCACACACATCATTGCATGCTGCTCCACATCAGCTCCTTTACCATCTCCTTGAAACAAAACTGATAATCCTAGAAAGATTATCTATTGAACACCAATCAGTAGATTGACTACTGTAGGGAAGTTTATCCACATAAGGAGTTTTCTGTCTTCATGCACATAAAAAAAAAAAAATTCTACCAAATTTGACTGCTTATTGCCTTTGTCAATTCAGACGTTTTCATGAGTTGGAGAAAAATTTAATTTTTTTTTATAAACCCTATAATTTCTTTCTTAATCTATATTGTCAAAACCAAAAATATGATTTATCAGTTTACATACACAGTTTAATCAAAAAACAAAAAAAAAGACTTACCCACCCCCTAAAAGTTTGATTCGTAGTAAAAATGGCACAATAACTTTTCTCTGAAGAGAAAGAAATACTTAAATTATTAAAGTAAGAATTAACTATTGTAGATTATTATTATTTTCTGTATTTGTGGATTTGGTCTTCATTTCCTTCAAAAGCTTGATTTTTTTCATAAGTATGCAGACACATTGGAAATAAAATCAGTAATAACTTGGCCAGCACATTAATCATTACCAGCAGTTAATGAACAATATTCAGTTACTGGCCAAATAGTTTCCACTTTGATTATTTCAAGGTTCAATGTTTTGCTATTTTCTAAAACTAATTTAAAAGTTAGAACCAACGGTGGCTAAAAAGACTCTGTAGTATCATTCTGTGATTACAGAGGAGTTGTATTGTCTTGCCTTTAAGGTTAATTAAAAGTGACATGAGCTTACCACAATTCCTGAAAACATTTTGGAAACCAAGACACTAACAGAACTGCAATGCATAAATTAGTACTTGAAGGTGAATCTGCTACTTAGGGAAAATACAGCAGATTAAAACAGACTGATAAAAATAATAGTTTTCTGTGAAAATAGGTATGATGAAAAATGCAGACTCTCCTTTTTTAGCTCATGTAACAAGTACTGTGAGGTCTGTTTTCTGATTCAATATAGTTTTACTATATTTTACTTTTATGTTGTGTATTCTTTCAGTGTCATTACAGGAACTTCTCAGTAAGTGTTAAAAAAATACCTTCATGTAAATTCTCAACCAGAGGTACAGTTTTTCTCTCAAAGGCCATTTTCTCTAGTATTATATTGTTTCCTCTGAGAGAAAAAGGTGGTTTGAGTCACCCTGCAATAGAGAATTATCATGCCAGAATTAATATTACCTCAATTTGTTGCAGTTCTTAGTAAAAACACTTCTATATAGGGACAGATAATAGCTTAACAATCTCAGGATTTTCTCTCTCTTCATTACGTAACACAACCATGTTCCAATTTTTCTTATTTTGAAGACTGTTAGACTAAACACATTGTCACCCTAAAGCACTACCTTGCAGATTTAAATCAAGTGGCAGTAATTAAAGTAAAGCACAGGTAATTAAGGAGCCATTCCCTTTGTTAGGGATGTACCAGCCAAAGTTGCAATAGGAAATAATAAGACAAGGGCAACTAGAACATGATAAAACCTGAGCTGAAGGCCCTCTTCTGTGAAATATTTGTTAACTCAACATGGCACAGTTACAAGTGAAAATTATGATTGGCCTGGTAAGACAATGCACACAACTAAGATGCTGTTTCAGGGATTTCAACCTTCCTAAATTCATGTCTGAATGAATTTTGTAATCATTAGGCTATTAGGAATATACATGAATATACATATTTAAAACCTTATTAGAGAGTCCTTCAGTGCTGTAGGACAGTTTGAATATATTATGCCTATCCTTGGGTGAAATTCTGCAGTGATACCCTGATAAATTGGATGGGAAGTAGCAACTGTCCTCACTAAATGTTGAGCATTTTAAAATGCCTTATGGAAAATCAGCAGCACTAGATGCAGCAGGTTTGTTGTTGATTTGACAAGGACTGTCAGCCCAGAAAAATGCTGTGCAGCTGTCATGAGAAGATTTAAGATACCTTTTCTATACTCTGCCATAATGCAAATCTACAATTCAAGACAAGTGATGCAGATGGAACTCTGCAAACTGCGGCGGGGCAGTGCTGCCTCAAGTGAAGAAAGATTAAGGGCTCATAAACAACATATGCTGTACTTACACACATGCATCATACACAGCTTACAAAATACACTGAGTTTTAAACAAAAACAGGCAGAATCTACAGCTGGGCACTAAAGTGATGCTGTTGAAGCCAGAGGTAACAGTTATATACGAGCTATCTGTAACATTATTTGTTGTAATAATTATGTGTTTGCCAGACAACCAGTGTTTATGTGATTGAGGTTCTTTGTCAGGTGTGCATATGAAAAAATGAATAAAATGGATGCACAGATTGTCTGGGGAAAAAACATCCAGTGGATCATATATGTAGGGCCTACTTATTCACAGGAAGCACACTAGAACAGGATTTGGGCAAACTGCCTTTCATACTTTTAAAAACAAACTTTCTCTATGTTTTAGTTTATTTTAAATGTGTGTGTGCATGTGTGTGTGAGTGTAAAATTCTCCTCTACATTTTTTAATAACAAATGCGGAATTTTAAAATTCAAATGTCTCCAAGAATTTAAAAATACTTTGGTTTCAGTGTCCTAAATAAGGTATTACCATTCAAAAGCTACTACATCTCTAGCAGCATTACGACACCGTTCACTTCCCATTTAGTTCTTTTATGTCTTGCACTCCTCCCTCTCATCTCTCCCTTGAAAATATGTTTTCATAGGAAATGTGTATTTTTGCCAGCTGATTTCAACATTATATGGGTACAGTTCACAGATATGCATCAATTGCATTAAAAATACAAAGATTGGGCATAGGGATAGCCAAGTCTTACACTTCCAGATGACTGGGGAAAATGGTCTGTGAAATATAACTGTGGTCTCTTTAAAATGGGAACTTGCTGAATCATACTGACCTGTGTGCCCCAGATCAGAGAGAGCAGGACTGCTTCAGTAGTCAAATGTCTGCTTGCAGCTGTTTTCAAAAACTTGGGAAAAGTGGTTTCCCCCTTCCATCAAGCAGAGGTTCAGGCTTCAATTTGAGAAAAATCTTTATCCAGTTGGAAGAGTGCCTGTGTGGAAATGAGTGATCAGGTACCTTTTTACCCCTCAAATCAGCCACAAGACAGATTTTTGTAATTGCAGTATGTATTCCATTGGTAACAGCAAACTAAATTTGGAAGCCCCATTTATTTTTTTTATTAGATTCTCCATTATTTTTGTGCAAAGCACTGGTTTTCACAGATGATAACTATGCTAGATGAATAAAGCTACTCAAGTAAATATGAATAAAATATACTAATCTGGCTTTCTGTACCTACTGGATACAGTGAGCCAGAAAATACAGGAGCTTGTTATCTGTCTTCTTAGCGTCCTTTGCCCATGACTCCTTTTTATCAATAAGAATTGGGTACACTTGTATGTGCTTGTATGACTCTCTAACCTGATCATCAGTGTATTATGATCAAAGGGAACAGGATTATGTTACCTCACTTTAATACTAGACCCCAGAATATTTATTTCACATAAATGCAACTTTCCTTCAAGTCACCCACTATCTTTGTTTTTCTCTGTCTATAAATTCTGTGTATGATTTTGTGGTTATTGGCATATTTATTAATGAATTCTGGCTTTTCTTTTTTATGGAATAAATAGTTTTGATCTTAAATTGAGCTTTCCTGATCTGAGAACAGTAAAAGCTGAAACATGCTATGGTTTGCAAAAATAAATTTATTTTGTCTCTCTGCTGTGTTAGTAGGTCAGGGAATCAGATTAAAAACTTGCAAGTGATTAAGACAAAATAACAAATCTTAACAGGTATAGGAAGCATAATTAAAGATAAATTGGGGGATAGGCTAAAAAAATCATCTTCCATTTTAAAAAAGAAGAATTTATTTGGTATTTAACAGATGCATTTGGATTAATGTGTTCCACTAATGTAAAGTGACACTGATGACAGTCCTGTACAGCAACTGCAGTAAAACTACTCTAATTTGTGTTAAGAATCCAGCCTGAAATTTATATACCTAGAGAATCCTACTTCAGTCTTAGGCAGCTGATAAACCAAATTAAATAGCTGTAATTTTGGAAACATGAATACTCTTATCGCCTAATACATATATTAAACATTTGGTAGTAATGCTAATATAGAAGCTGCTGCTCTACTAGTTTGATTTTTCTGTAGAAACTCTAGTCAGTGAGTTAGTCAATGACAAGCCATAAGCTGCAAGGAGAGGAGTGGGGGACGATTCCTTTATTTGCATCGCTGGCCTCATTCTGTCAACATATCACCCAGATTGCTGGATACACACAGAGATGCATTCTGGCAATGCTAGGAAGGGACCTGCATTTCCTGCTGTCTATTTCGACTTATTAGTGATAGGATGAAGCTTCTGGCACATCTAAAATAAATTAATATTGGATTAATTCACTTCAAAAAGGTGTCAAGAAAACACATTGCAGATGCATTCATCACAAACTTGAGACTAATATGTTTAAAAAAAGAATACCATAGTAATTATATTTACATGTATAATTGCCTAAAGCTGAACCAAATGACAGAATATATTCTAACACTTCGCAACATGCCTTCAATGCTGATTAAGCCACCAGTTCTTAAAATAAATGTGGTATTTTCAATGCTAACAATAAGAGAAAGACATTATTTTAAACAGTTTTGTTTTACTCTAGAAAATGGTTTATATGAATTACTAAAGGATTTTTTTCTTATTGCTGTTGATTCAAAGTTGTGTTCAGTTACTATTTCTTTGTTCTTCACTGATGGTCATTTAGATATCTTTGAATATCAAGAAATACAGTGCAGCAGTGCTCTTTTAGTGCTAATAATCTGGGCAAGGACAACTGTCAAACTTTACATTATTGCCTTAAATGAAGTATTGCTTGAAACATTTTAGAAGACTATAGCTAACCAATTTATATTTAGTATAATCCAATGCCAAAAGTAAGATCAATAGAAAAGTCTGAATAAATGTTTTAGCTGTTCCACTACCTTGTTGATAGGAAGATCAAAATAAACAAAACAAATGGGAGCCTGATTCTGTGCCTTTGACCAGAAAAAAAAATCTGACCTGTTACAGACACAACACCTGAGCTGAAGTTGCAGATCTGAACCCTCTGTTTGGATATGCCTGTATTCTGATATTTTATTCACACTACCTGTGTCTTCAGTAGGAGCTCAGGTACAGTTATATTCTGCTCAAGTTAAGTAAACCTGTCAGAATTTCACTGCATGTGGGTGCAGTGTATGAATGATGCACAATTCCCAGTCATGGTATAACCAGAAAACATTTATTAAAAATGTATACAACTTTTATAATACTTTCACTATCAGGTTAGAGTAACACATGCCTGGATAGTCAATAAGTATAACTGTTCATGTGTCTGCTAACCAAGAAGTAAGTGATTATGCTCCTAATATTCACATCAGCTTTTTTTTCCTTCAAACAAGAGCTTGTATAACAATTTTTTTTCTGCAAACTACAGTGGTTCTGCTACCTGTTACATTATAGAAACTTTATTACTTCTGTCCTGCCTTGACTGAATAGTCCTTGTTCTTCTTAACCAAGCAGTCTTTATTCTCTTATTCCTAAGTGTTCTTTGTTTTCTTGCCCCATATCTCTCCCCCTTCTTTACTAAGCATTGCAAAGCAAGTACAGTGTGTGTCTGCATAAGCATTACCTGCTTTATGTTTTGATTGATAAGCTGTTGAATACAAGAAAAGACACATGGCAAACATAACATAATCACTACAAAAGCACTGTAGGTCCCATTATATCTAAATCAACTACATGCTTAACTCAAGGTCCACAACTGAAAATTCCCAATCAGGAGAACAGACCAAAGGGATCCCATCCCAGATTTTTCTATAGTTCTCCAGACAGTTCCTTCAATTCCTGGATGCTTTTGTGAATGGATCCAGAGTGGTCACTCAGGGTCATACAGCACATTCCAGCAAAGTCTTCACATCCCTGTCCCTGGGCTAACAATAAAGAGTCTGTTATTGCTGCACTATTTTGCAGTATTGCATGATGTACAGAGTCAACATCTGCTAACAATCCTGTTAAAACATTACTGACAGTGTTACTTTCCTCCACAAGCCAACAGCCTAGTTTATTAATTATGTTCAAGGCATGTGCACTATCAACAAGGGCAACTAAGGAACTAAAAAACCTCAGAGTTACAGTCAGGGCCAAATAACTTAGCATCATGTTTATTTTGTCTATATAATACTGTCCTATCAGTTAGTGCTTCAAGACTGGGATGAAACATGGTTAAATGAACAAAAGTACATGGACCTCCCACTGCTTTACCTGGAATGCCTTTCCATGATCTGTCACCACATATTGAAAATATGTTATCAGGCAGGGTTATTGCATTGGTCCCTGTTGTGACTTTTGAGGGAGTAGTAAGATTGCAGCAGGCAGAGGCATTACAGTAAATGTCAGTGCCAGTTGACCCCTGTGTTGTCTGTGCTTGGATCGTTAGTGTAATTAAGATAAAAACATACAGGAGCTTTTATAGAGCCTAAAACACCCAGTTCTTGAGGCTGCAGTGAGAGAGCAGGGAAGTTAGTTACTTTTCTCATGCCTATATTAACATTGCCCAAACACCATCCCACAGACTGGTCAGCATTAGGTTGCCGTGATCCCAAACACCACCATGACCATCTACACTTACCTGGAGCTGTATAATCACATGTAACTGTTTGATTGTATAACTTGTTCCATTCATCCTTCATTAAAGGAATGCCAACCAGACATGTTTGTATATACACGACCAGTCCTAATGATCCATTTCAAAGGGTAGATTGGTTAATCGTTTTGGTTAATGTGAGCCAAACATTGGTCTTTGGTTGTGGGACCCATGCTTCGTTCACAGACCTTGAGAATCCACTGAGGATGACAAAAAAGGCTACATATGTCGTGCCTAAACCCATTGTTTTTGTTTGAGAAGCATATTCTTTTAAAGGGCATGTGTGCATTCCACAACAGCTTGACCTCTCAAGGAATGAGGTATACCAGTTAAGTGACATGTACCTCTAGAATGAAAAAAGGTTTTCATTGATTGTGGGGTATATGCTGAACCATTATCAGTTTTCACTACCTTAGGAACTCCTAAGGTAGCAATAGCTCACAGCATGTGTTTAATGACATCTCTTGCCTTTTCCCCTTCATGAGCAGAGGCAACAAAAAATTTGGAATATGTGTCATCTGATACATGCACATATTTTAAGGTGCCAAAAGAAGAAATGTGTGTAACATCCATCTGCCAGACTTCATTGACACCTAATCCTCTTGGATTTGTACCTACTGTAGTAGGTAAAGCATGCACAATTAGGGCAAGAATGAATCATTTGTCTAACTTGAGAAAAAAGTAAGATTAAACTGTTTACTCAAAGCTTTTGTATTCTGATGATAGAATTCATGCAACAACTTTGCCTGTGTAATTTGATTTGGAACTGTTGCAATTGTCATTAGAGCATTGCCTTCCACTGGTGGTCCAGTGAGTGAGACCTAAGATGCATAACATAGAAATAATGAGATTGGCATTGAACATAATCATACAGTGTAGATAACAGTATAAACAAATTCTTGTTGTGCACTTCCTTTGGAAAGGAATGTTCAATGCAGTTTGAACATTCTGACAAGGAATCTGACGTTAAGTTGAAAGGCTCATTTTGAAACAACTGAAAAGCCTCTAGAGCAGCTGCTAATTCTACTAGCTGTGTCAATGCTGGCTGAAAAAATCACAGAGTTTTCCCAATCCCCTGTAGAATTTTTCCAGGCAACAACTGCTTTCTGAGTTTTCCCAGACCATCGATGAAGACTGTCTTTGCTCCAGGCAGGGGTTGTGACAATGTTAGAAAATGAGGCTATAGAGAAAGATCTTTTAAACATTGCAAAAGTTTGCTTTTTGGCAACGAATTAACAATGTTTCCCATAAAGTCTGTCAGGGCAGCCTGTAATGATAATGATTCCTGGAAGAAATCCTGAAAAGCATCTGCAGACAAAGGAATGTGGGTATGAGAAGGATTTTCCCCACTTAGGGTTTGATATAATTTTTGTCCTGTGGAAACAAGTCTAACAACCATGTCAAGTAATGTGGTTACAGTTTTTGAAAGTGTGTGAGGTAAAAATACCCACTCTAGCATCCACAATTGTTGCTTATCATCACACCACTGTGCTATTAATGCATATGATTGGAATTCAGCTGTGATAACAAGAAGTCTCAGTGGTAACTTTGCTTATTGTTTGAATACAAAGGACGTCTGAATTTTATCTGTCACAATTTGCAGTCCTTCACAGGCTTCTGGACTGAGTTCACAAGGAGATGCTAAATCTGTGTCTCCTTTAAGTAAATTAAATAAGGGTGACAATTCCTCAGTGGGTGGGTCTTAGCCAATTAATAGTTCCTAATAACTTTTGCAAATCATTTAATATTTTAATGGAGGTCCACAGCACAATGGGCTGAGGAACAATTTTCTCTTCCAATAATAGAAACCCTAGGTATTTCCAAGGTGGGACAGTTTGAACTTCATCTGCTGCAATACAAAGACCAAATTTGTCAAGAGAAAAACCCAAAAAGACAATACAGTTTTTCAATACAACAAAGTCATCTGCTGCTAGCAGAACATCATCCATATAATGATACAATAGAACCACTGAAAATTGCTGCTGCACCAGTTGTAAAGCACTTGTGACCACAAACTGACATATTGTAGGACTGTTGTTCATTCCTTGTGATAACTGTTGTTCAAGGATGGTAATGAAAATGCAAAATGAGGTGCATCATCAGTGTGTAACACAATTGTGAGAAAACAATCTTTTAAGTCAATAATTAACAATTCCCAAGTTTCAAGGATCATTGCTGGATTAGGAATTCTGGGTTGCTGTGCACCCATTGAGGCTATTACTGCATTGATAGCTCTCAGGCCTTGCAAGAGTCTACATCTGCCAGCCTTTTATGGAGTCACAAATATTGGTGTGTTCCATGGTCTAGTGGAAAGACCTGTATTTCCCAGATCCAGTGGTTCTTTGGCCACTTTTTGTGCTTGTTGAAGCCTTTACCCTCTGAGGGGCCACTGATCAATCCACACAGGAGTGTGTGTTCCATGTGAGTCTAAGTGTCGCCTGCACGTCAGTGATGGCTTTTAAAATTTTGTTGTCTATGTCAGTTCCCACTGCAATAACAGATCTCTTCCCCACAGTCTACATGCAGTAGGAAGTACATAAGGGTGTGAGACACGCTTGTTCCCCTTCTGGCCCAAATACCATGAGTTTTTTAGCTGACTGCTGTGGGATCTGCTGACCTCTGATGCCTGCACCAATCACTGCTGGAGTTGTTAAGGGCCATGTGGGTGGCCATTCATGGTTGCTGATGATGGTTATATCTGCTTCAAATATATCTGTTAATCCTGAAAAAGACTTGCCATCTATAACACAGGTTAGAAAATGTTGTTGTACTGAAATAAGTTTAGACCAACAAATGTTAGGGGTACCTGTACTCCCAAAACCTCCAGTGTCCCTGTCATCATTGACAGACAGTATTGATTGCATGTCTATCGTTATAGAGACTAGTATCAGTTGAGCAATGCATGATCCTGCTGGGATAGTACAAGGTGCGTTAGGAGTCCAAGCTATGATATTTTTTTTTCACCCCTAGAATCAGAGTTGATGATTGCTAGTAAAATAAAAATTCCACTTTTAGATGATGGTGATGATTTCCCGAGTAGCAATGCGTGGCATTTAGAAGGAAAGGGTCCATTTAAGCCTGTAGGTGCAAGGTGAACCAATGTGTCACTTATCGTGGTTGTGGTGGAAACTGCCAAGTCCAAGCTGGTGCTGCCTGAGCTTCTCTTGATGTAATTTGAGCTGTGTTTGTTTGCTGTTTGTTTTGTTGTGGGGCTTCAGATTTTGTGTCACCCTTCAATTTTTGCTGTTGTGGCAGAGGTTTGCCATCTTTGTCGTACTTAGAATGGCATTCATTACTCCAATGGTAACCTTTCTTGCATCTGGGGCACAGTTTACTGGGTTTTTTATTCCCTTGCTTTTTCTTTGAGCACTGCTTTCTCACATGACCTTCCTCTCCACAGGCAAAGCATTTAATTGCTGCCTGAGCCACTCGTAGCTGTTGAGCTAAGGCAGTTGCTAGTAAATCTGCTTTGTATTGTTCTGTACCAATATGTGAACAAGTTTTGATAAAGTCAGTTAAGGAAATACCAGGTTTGTTTTTTATTTGATCAAGTGCTTTACGACAGTCAGTATTAGCATTTTCATAGGCTAAGGATTTCAATAAAACTTCTGCTGCAGCTGGTAAATCAATTTGCCTGTTCACAGCTGTTTGCAAGCGATCAATAAAAGTAATATAAGGTTCTTGGGGTCCTTGCCTTATGGTGGAGAAGCCAGATTCAGTTCTGTTAATGTCTGGCACCCTTTCCAGAGCTCTTATAGCCAGCTTCCTCACTTGGTTATACGTCTCTGGGGACATCCTTAACTGGTCTCTTATGGTTGTCTGAGCTCTAGTCCCTGCCAAATGATCCTTTGTTATTCCAGCATTACCAGTGTTCATGTTAGCCCATGCTTGATTTTCACATAACTCTTCATACTCTGCCCACCATATTGAATATTGTCTTGTTGTCATAATCAATTTAAATAAAGCTTTCCAGTCAGCAGGTAACATAACATAATTTTTTGCTATAGCTTCTACAAGTCCCATTGTATAGGAAGATTGCAAACCATTTTCTTTCACAGATTTTCTTAATTCCTTAACCATTTCATAAGAAATTTGCTCATGATGAGGCTGATTGCCTTGATAGACTGTGGGCATAGCACGGAGCAGTTCAACATCCCCTTGATCTAATGCTTGTCTTCGACAGGTGTCTAAAAAGTGTTTTGGCTCAGGGGACAGTGAAAAGTCACTATCAGTCCTACGTCTTAAGGGCTCGTAGGGTGGAGGACACAATTGCTGTTTTAGAACCTTTGCATCAGTAGATGGTGATGCAGCCATGGCTTTCAGTGGCTGCGGCTTTATAGCAGGATATAAATCACATTCCTGCCTTAGATCAATAGCTCTTAGATTCACAAGATCGCCCTCCAGTTCCTCCCCATTAATTCCCTCCTCCACTTGCAAAACAACTGAATCAGGACGTGAAAGTGGTGCTGTGAGTGCCTGAGAAGTGTCTGCAGATGAATTTACGGCTGATGTAATATTTCTTCCGAATCGCGAAAGGCTTGTAGTGCAGAATAAACAATCTGCCATGTAATGAATTCATCAGGATAAACTTTATGACTGTCTAATTGATGAGACTTTAGAGACTCCCCAGCTTGCTTCCAGTGACTGAGGTCATAGGAGCCGTCAGGGGGATACCAAGGACAATAAGTTTTCACCCATACAAGGACTTGTATAAGCTTGCTTTCTTGTATTTCATAGCCTTGCTCCTTTGTAATATGCAATAAACAGTCTTTATGGAGAGTTTCCAGTTTACTTACATTATTGCCCATTTTTATGGAGAAATTTTCCCAACCACTTGCAAGGCTAACGTGTTCCTTAGCCAGTGATGAGAGGATGTCCTCAGCAATCCTTGAAGCCCAGCGTTGGTACAGTTGGGATATGCCACAGGTCTGGGATCACCTGGGAGCTTGTGTGTCCCTGCTCAGGCCACTTATTTGTGGCCTGTGAATGATGATGCACGGTCCCCAGTCACAATATAACTAGAAAACATTTATTAAAAGTGCATATAGCTTTATAATATTTTCACTATCAGATTAGAACAACACACACCTGGATAGCCAATAAATAAAACTGTTCATGTGTCTGCTAACCAATAATATAAGAGATCACTTTCCTAATATTCACATCAGCTTTTTTCCTTAAAACAACTGCTTGTATGTGAAATTTTGCTGCAAGCTACAGTGGTTCCGCTACCTGTTACATTATAGAAACTTTGTTACATCTCTCCTGCCTTGACTGAATAGTCCTTGTTCTTAACCAAGCAGTGTTTGTTCTCTTATTACTAAGTGTTCTTTGTTTCCTTGCCCCACATCTAGGGATGAATTTGGATTTACTCCTCTTGTAATTATGACAGGCAGATGAAATACAGATAGAGTAATAAAGATACCTCCAGCAAAAGAGTCTCAGCATGTTATTAGCTGACCTTTGTGCATTTTATGAGTGAAGAGCATAAAAATCTTATTTGTCTGAAGTACTTAATGTCTTATGATTTAAAATAAGCAATCATAAAAGCCTCTTAGAGATTCTTAAACGTACTGGAAAGTAAGCTGAAAATGTCAAATTAGTAATAGTTCAAAACCAATGTCCAAGGCAAAGAGTGATGACTTTAATAAGACTAGGATATTCCCATAGTCTTTCTTCCTCAGTCTGCTACTTTAAACCATAACTACTAACAGTTGAATAATTACAACTGAGAGTATTGTCATCCAAAGTTTAGGTAGAAAACATATTTTTAAATACACTAAATTTATCACACATCTGAGCTCTGGAGGGAAAAATTCCACACAGCCAGTACTCCAGAGGAAAAGATACTGTATACTCTCAGCTGGCTCATTTCAGAAAGCCCTCAGGCCTCAGATCTCTCCCTCCTAACCATCAAGATTGAAATGGAATACTGGGCATCAAAAGCTCAAAAAGGCTCTTGGGATGCAATCCTCTTGGGACTTTAAATATTCACACAAAAAATCTTAAACCTTGAGGTACCAGGCAGCCGAGACAGACAGCAAAGCATTGTGAGGAGTCACACTATCTTAAACCTTGGGGTACCAGGCAGCCGAGACAGACAGCAAAGCATTGTGAGGAGTCACACTCCTTTCCACTATTTCTTCTTGCAACAATAACACAAAATTACACTGTGAACCAGCTGTAGGCAACAGATCATTTATGCAAGCTACCCAACGTGCCACATGTATTTCATTAATCTGTCTGACATTTCACAAATATATGCCTGGTGATTCTCATCAGGGAATTCAAACACAGCATGGTCTCATTTCCATTGCAATGGAGTTACCAGCTGACTTCAGGTCCTGCAGCCTCTGGTCAGTAACTGCACAGAGCCTCCACAACCTGCTGGCCCTCAGGGATGTCCAGCGGAACAGCACCTTCTTCAGAGCTCATGCTCAAACCCACCATGATAAATTAAATCTGCAAGGGTTTGTCTTAGCTAATCTTGCCTTTTGATCACATATTTCAGTCATACAAAAGGAAGGGAATTACAAGTCTTGTTTAGTTGCAACTGGGTATAAATTATGCTAATGGTAACTCAGGCCATCTTCCACTCAAATTCTCAATAAGTCAGATTGTGCATTCAGATAAGTACAGGAACCAAACCAGAGCCCTGTGAGGCACAATGCAAAAACAGGCAAGCAAATAACTAGGTTCAGAAGTATTCTGGCACCACTTGTCATCCCAGGTAGCTTAGGAAAATAAAGCAGTTGCAAAGAAATGCAAGACTGAAAGAAAAATCCTAGGTTCGTCAGTTTGATATAACCCTCTATTGTTTAAGCCTTCAGGGTGTTCTAGTGTCATATTTCCATGCTTTTCTCTCTCCACAACCAGAAAATAAACTCATGCTTTAATTAAAAAAGGGCAGAGCAAAATGCTTACACTATTATAGCCCCAAATTTCCAATAGCTGGAGAAAAGAGCAATTACCTTGACACTTGAATTTCAAACATGGGAGCTGGCAAAGTGGGAGAGAGACTGATCACACACTTCCTATTTCTAGTTTATCAGCTGGAGAATTATCTGGATCTGCAGTATCAGAGAGAGATAATGCAAAAGGTGGTCAGGCAAACAGCTATAAACCACAGGGGCCATAATCTACTGATCAGTTCCTCATTTTATTTTATGCTATACAACATAATTCAAAGCCAGGTTCTTCTGCTATTTTAATCTGAATTTGGGTCATGGTAGGGATTTACAGCATTTAGATCAAACTCTGTGAGCAGAAAAATTTTTATTATCTGGGAAATATAGTCTTTCATTGATAATAATCAGTGATACATACTCCTTACTTTTTTTTTTCCTTCTAATGAACCATGTTATTCTTTAAAAAGATATGTTCAACACCCTTAAACAGAAATTCCAAATTTTCAAACTCTGCCCTATGGACCTCTTAAGATTATGCACATTTCATGTGAATTTTTGCTATTATTGCTTAGTTATGAAGCTTTGTTATATGTTTATGCAATAAAGGAGTTAAACAGATTAGGGCTGTATTATTGCTACAGTACTTTCAGGTATTCTGCATAGTGGTATGAAATATTAATTGCATAATTTAATAAATGTTTGACTTGATAGCAATCATGATTTTGTTTTCCTGATGAATGATACCTAGAAGTTAGCAGTTCTATTATGGACAGGAATGACATTGAGTTTGCATTTATAAGCCCATCAACTTATGTGAGGTCAATTATTTTAAAGATCTGAGAAGCAACAATTTTATGATAAATGTTTAGTCCATCCTCAACCAAATACCTGTACTCTGACACTTTGCAAAACATGACAGTGTGGGATTTTCTTCTATTCTTTGGAAGTCAGCTGTGTTTGCTTGTAGATTCTAATCTCTCCTCCATCCAATTCTCATCTATTTCAGTTTACCCTGACCTCAATCACCGCAACCAAATAACTGAAGAGAAGCTGCTTTTTTTCTGCCAACCTTTTTGTAAAGAGGAAGGAGCAGTTTTCTCTCCAAAGCTCCAGGCTTACCAGCCAGCTGTTAATTTACTGTGACTTCCTTCCCTAATACTTAAATTGGATGCATGTTTAACCAGGGAGAATATTGCAAAAAACAAGGACAAGAACTGCTGGAACAATTTCTTTACATGATGCTACAGAATCAAAAAAAAAAAAAAAAAAAACCAAAACAAACCCACACTCATTTTGCAGGCAATGCCTCTATTGAATGACCATTAGCATCCCTTATGTACAGGATTCTGCACCCATTGCTGCAGACACCAGGACTCTCATTCCCTAAGCAGCTCCCTGGACTGTGCAGGCAGAGCAGCCACACTGTGCCAGCACCTCTGCTGTGGACAAAACCTGCCCAGGGACAGGGATCCTGTTCTCTGTACTGGTCTGCCAGGGGTGGTTTATCAATCTGACCTTCTGCTATCACACGACAAGGAAAAGCAGAACAGAAAATAATCTCTTTCAAATTTCTCAAATGTAATGGATCTGTATCTTTCAATATTGGAGGGTAGGGGGTAGAATATCACACTACTGGGAATGTTTGAGAAAGGAGAGAGAAAAATTCTTGCATTTATTTATTCTAAAAGCAGACATTCAACAACAATTCTGTACTGAGAGAAATTTTAAACACCCACAGTAAAAGTCAACATTTAAAGCATTCCTGTGATATATGGGAAATATAAAATGGTGCCTAGATTTCATGTTGAAAAGGTTAAAATTATGCAGATTTACTTTGGTGCTGCGGGAATCAACAAATGTTAAATAGATCTTAAAGAGAAAAGAATAAGTTAAACAGTGAAGAAAAAAATTACATATCATATAATGAGAACATTTGCTAGATTAAATTTAGTGGGGGACTGTTTCTCATGTATTTTATGTAAATATATTATTTGAATGTTTTAAACCTCATCCATTATATTGTTGTTTGTAGATATCGCAGATGATTTTTACCTGTCAAGATTAATCAGTGTTAAAATACTCACTTTAACGTAATTAGAATACTGATGGTTTTGGAAGTATTCTGCATTATAGGAAATATCTAGCAAATAAATTTATTTTATAAAATATGCTTTAATGATAGAAAATAATAATACAAACATTAACAACCAAACACGTTGAATCAGGCGCTGAGACACTAAGAACGTTTTTCAGAAAAAACAAAGTCATGGTGGTTGTTCTTGGATTTTAAAGATATGTCTTAGCTGTATAAGTTTCACCATTTAATTAGAATGACTAGCAGGCTGAGCTGACAACTACAATTACTTTTTCCTGCCACAGCAATAGTTTATTTTCTTTTTCTACATAGTTACCTGTGTTTCTTGTGTGAAAGCAAAAGAGAAAAAAGAGCACTACAGAACTAGTTTTCCCTGAAGAAATCCTACCATTTTTGTTTTTACTAAAATGAAGTCTTAATCACAAATATGCCATTTTTTAAAATAATTTTTTTGCATCTTTCTGTGTATCATCTTTACTTGTCATTGTAACACAGATCTGCAGGGTTTTCTGTGTGGTCAAAAAGAATCTGGCACTAAGTATGGATTTTTTAGCATATTCAAGTATGCAGAGCATATTTCTAAGTAAGTATTATAGAATTTGTTATTTCCATGTAAGTATAAGGAGAAGTGTAGCACCAGTAGATTTTTCAGATGTATCAATTTAAAATGCAAATATTTGTATATGTGAGTATAAAGGTCAATGCCTATAAAAAAGCCTTTAAAAAGCCCCAAATTCCTAATTATTTTTTTCAAAGATTCCTGGAGTTTCTTTCATTCAGATCACCTTTCAATTTTTAATTTACTTTATTAAAATCTCAGTAAGTCATCATATTGTGAACTTCTCTATCTGGAATTCATTAACATATCAGAAGATAATTTATCAACCACATCTCATATATTGCTTCTCATACATCAATTTGTCATTCTCTGCTTTCATTCTCTTTTATGACTAAGAAATCTTATCTAGTTTCAAATTTCTATTCATCCAGGACATACAAATTTTGACTGTTTAAAGTCATCTAAATGCTTAAGTTAACTAAGTTTACACATGCCAACTTTTTAAACTTTTGTGCTTGACAGATGAACATCTTAAGACACCAAGTACTGTTTGAAGGAGCAGAGGTACATTTTATAGAATTCAGGTAGGGTATGCAGAATACCATTTTATGAGAACTCCATGTGGATCAGCAGAAACTGGAAAGTCACAGAGACTTTACATCATTTAAACATACTATTGCGTAATTCTGAAAAACACAAAAAAGCTAAGTCTTGTGTATAACAATCCTAGCAGGCCAAAAATAATCCCATTTTAAAGCTTTGTAATATAAACAGAGGCATGAGTCCATACTTATCTGATAAAACCCATCAGCAAGGATAATAAAAAGTATATGGTTTTGTAATAGCACCTCTTCAGAAGGGAATATAAAAGAATTTATGGAATGGAGACACCAAGTAGAAACAGAAGAGGCTGTAGATAATCTCTCCTAATATTTTGCAAGACTCCAACTATAAAATACAGTTGTGAGAAACTGTGAGCAATGACCAATACAACATTCATTCCACCTAAATTTTCATGCTTACATTCTAGCTACCTGCATATAAGTCTGATTTTTTTTCAACTACAAATAGTATGCAGCAGAGGAAGAAATATTCACTTAGAGAACACCGTTCATCTCACCTACTTTAGACATCTATGTGAAAGAATACAAATTATGCCCTAAAGGTATCTGTTGCCATTCGCTGAAATATACATAAGGGTTATTTGCAAATATATGCACTGAAAGCGTTTAAGTTCAAGCAGTTGGATCTTACCCAAATTGTCATCAATGAAAAGAGCAAATGAAGAATGTTTATATATAAACTTGGATGAAAACAACCATATTTTGTCACTCTGGCAACCAAAAACAGTGTTGTGGCCATAAATAATTGTGGGACTTCAAGTAGAATGCATTCTCTTTAATTCAAATACTGCCCATTTTTTTATTTGCCATTGTGCTCAGGGTCCTTGCATTTAAACCTGTATCTGTTTTATCCATTCTGCAAACTACTCAAAGGAAAAAAAATTTACTAATTGCTGTTAGTGAACCCTTAAAAGCTGCTATGATCAGCTCCTGACTTCCTTCAATGACCTGAAACAGCAAATGCCAATGAATGATTATACTCCAGGGAAAAAAAAATTCTTTGGCCTTTAATTTCACTTTATCTCTTTGCTTCACACATTGAGATAGAGCTTAAAGGAAGACAGTAGTCATTTCTTACTCATCTTCTCACTTCAATCAAATCCCTATTATTCACCTTATTCAGACTGAATTATCCTTGCTCTTTTCAATAACTCTTTGTTCCTACAGAAGTTCTACTGTACCCTCAATCAACTTCTTTACACCTACCTGGATGCTTTCAGCTTTATCTTCCTGAGGCAGCTGCCAGAGAAGGCTCTGGGATCACAAACATGTACAGAAACTGGATAACAGTTTCTTACACAGGGTTTCCCAGATTGCCAGCAAGCTTGTGCATGCCCTTTTTCATTCCTCCAGCCTGAAAAACAAGTTGTTCTTGTGACAGTTTATAGCCTGTAAATAATCTTCTAGATTACACAGTAGGCCATAGAATCTGTGGAAGTTTCAAATGACAACACAAACTCGTAAACTCTTGTAAATAAAATATAGTCACAAGAACAAAGAGGCAGACTGTCAAAGCTCATATTTTACAACTCTGGGGGAGTAGTGTGGGAAAATACTGTGAATTGTATGATAGAAAATTCTGGCCAAGCAGTCACAGCTGACTGAAAGTATAAAAGTCGCCAAGATTTAAGAGAAAAGATCAAGTCATAGGAAACGAAAAAAATAGTAAAAAATTAGTTGATGTAGGGTACCTGTCTAGGTGGAAGGAGAAATAGTGGTAGGAGAAAGACACTGAGAGATCAGGGACATTTTATTCTGGTAGAAGTATCAGAGAAAATTAATTCTGACAAAGTCCATATAAAATTTGGTCTGAATCCTATGAAGTTTGTCTAAAGTTTATCTCTTCTTCCCTCTCACCTCCTCACCAAAAAAATGCACAATGAACAAATGGGGCCTTTTGCTCCTTTGAATCAAGCTGGATGCCAAGAATAAAACATTGAAGAGCAACCTTTCCTGGAAAAAAAATATAACTGCCTTTGTAAAGCTTATTGATGTTTAGAAAAAAAGGACAGAGGTGGCATAACACAGCTGAATGATCTTGGAGGTAAAACCATCGCTCAGAGTCTTGAAAGACTTCCTACATAGTTTTTTATATAACATTGATAGAGTATTTGGACCAAATCAACCTAACTGTTGATATCAACTTAATTACATGAGAGACAAGTGAGTCACATTTTCTTGAAAAATTTACAGATAGCTAAAGTAAAAAAAAAAAAAAAGATACTAAACATTTTGTCATAAAGCTTCTTAAACAGATTCTACCTGACCACAGGAAAAATAAAAATAAATTAATTTTTAAGAAAAGAAAAGCTAAGCTTAGCAGAGAACTGTTCATGAAAACAATAATTCTCTTTGAATGAAAGGTTTTTAGACAAATTTTGTTGCACCAGGATGACATCAAGTGGCTACTCAAGCCAATTACCCTACACTTGCTGGAAACAGTCATTATTATATCTCTTTAATAAGCTATTCCTACTGTGTAAACATAATTGTATTACCAACAACTGCCTCTATTTTAAATTCAAATTTTTCATGTCTTCATTTCAAATCCTCTGTGCTTTCCTCAAGCCTTTCTAAAGAAATGATAAACCTTCCAACTCATGGAATAAATTATTTTCATACCATACTTTTGAGTTCAGGGAATCATAAATGCAGACTTCTGTGGATTTAACAGATTTATTAAACTTTATAATAACTGGAATAATTAGACTTAGCTAATCATTCTTTAACTAGAGGGAAGAAATCAATCCTTGAAAGACCTTCTTGGTATGTAAAACACATGATTAATAATTGAAAGTAATCTCACATTTTAAGCCAATGAGAACAATCAGTCAGTAACCCACCTCACCAGAGACATGATAGAGCCTCCATCACTGGAGGTTTGCAAGATGTGGTGGGACAGGTTGGAAATAATCTCATCTCTGCTCTCTTTCCTGTGAAAGCCTGGACCAGATCACCTTTCAAAGTCCTTTCTTGCACAGGCAATTCTGTGATTTTGTATTTTAGACAACAAACATCTGTGGCTTCTATAAACTTGTATTAAGGCTGTAAAAATGATAATTTTGAACTAGTTAATAGATTAAAATTTCAAACACCTTTTGACTTTAATAATAATATTAATAATACAAACACTTAAGTTTGTATTTCTAAAAATTTTATTTCAAGAAATTTCCATCTTCAAACATGGCAATAAGGATTGTAATCCAAAATTTAATTTGCAAAAAATCAAATATTTTCAAGTATTTAAAAGACAAAACATAAAGGATGTGATCTTACAAGTCTACATGTTTCTTTCCTAGATACTGAGCAGAATTTAAGAAAGTCTTCAAATAAAATTTGATTTATAAACAGCAGAAGTAATTAAACCTTCCTAAGAATTTTTATCCTTCACTTCCCTACAAAGCTTTACTCAACCTCAATAACCTCACCTTTATTCCAAAGAACCAGGTATATTCTGCCTGTTTATCATTCAGTGTGACATTATTTTGAATAAATCTCCAGTATGTGAGTGCCACAGATCTCATAGAAATTGAAGTATATTTCAAATTTCCTTGAAAATAGCTGTAACATCAAAAGTTATTATAGGTGCCATGACCTGATGAGGAGAAGCAAGGACAGCATTGCCATGTAAGCCCTGTCTCCTGAAGAAGGTAGTAAAAACAAAATACACACCAAAAAAAAAACCCAAAACAAAACAAAAAAAAAACAAAAAACCACAGTCACCACAAAACAAAACAAACCTCAAACCCTCTACTGTTGCCCTGAACAGATACCAGTTTTTAAGGTGTCTGTTTCCATTGTCTCTCTTGCTCTCCCAATGTCCTATATGAATTTATTTTAGGCTGAAATTCTTCCCCATTGCTTTTTTCTTTCCTTTTCACCAGGTGTAAATGCACCTGAAAAGATTAACTGTTGGGGTAAGAGGTGTTGGTGTAAGGAAAGAGTTAAACAGAGAGTAACAGCAGCAGCACCAGCAGCAGGGTCTCTCAGGACAGCCTGTACCTGAGACAGAACTGGAGTTTCTACTTCCACATCAACATAGAATTGTGCACTCTTCACACTCCTTTACCGTGGCTGTGGAGAGAACAATGGAAAATGTCAAGAGGACGGATTTATTGTAGGACTGTGATTATGTCTGTAAGCTGTAACCAAAGAAAAGCTCTTAGGAGTAGAGATACACACTCTGAGCAATTCTGAATAAATCTCAGACTCACTCTCTGCTGCTGGTGGGTCTCGTCCCTTCACATATAACAATTACCCACTCTGAAGATGTTTTGCAGGATACACCTAGAGGAGATTTGTCCAAACCTTGTCTTGGCAGCAGTTTCTGCTCTGCTTGTACATCAACTGACATCTTCATTCAAATACTCAAATGACACCAAGCTGCCAAGTTCTGCCAAATGATTGGCCTCTAAGTTATGTTGTCATGTTTTTGTTTAAAATCTCTTGATTGACTCCTGGAAGGATGTTTTTATCTGCTGTGAAGCCCACTGTAAGCAGATCCATGAACTCCTAGAAAAGCAGGCTGAAAGAAACTACTTGTCTAGAAGAACTAAGCTGGCGTTCAGAGTCTGATATGCACCCAAATGCCCTCAGGGACCTTTCTAACAAGACAGTCACCTTGTCTTTTCTGAGCTTTGGGGTTTCAGAGATAGACTTGATGAGGAATGACAGCTCTTAGTCATGGCAGACTCTGAAACTATTAAACTTCTTTTAGGTAACAGACAGAACTTGCTGCACTGAGTCCATGATTTTGTGGTGGTGGGTATAATACATTTTTTCAAAAGTATTTGCCTTCTAAATACCTGTGTATTTTTTCCTTCAATCATTTGTTCATACTGAAAGCAGGTTTAGAACAATATAATCATGAAGGTTGCAGTGTCAGGATTAATTTAACCAGTGTTACAGTACCAGCCACTTAGTAATAACCAGAAGAAACAAAAAAGCCTGATTCTGTTTTCACTGAAAGTCATAGCAAAATGGATGAATTTTAACAGATGTACACTTGTGGTCCTAAAATTTTTAATACTTTAGCTTTGAATTTTTGAAGTATTTCCTTTAGTAGCACCCTGCAAGTTCAAGCATCTATTAAATTGGGCCATTATCCATTTGAAGACTTTAAACTATTACTAGCAGCTTAGTCTTACAAGTAACGGGCCACGTTTTGAGATGAAGTTGTTCAGATGGCTTCTTCTAGTGATATTTCCTTGTACTGTCTATCTTTGGTAGCTCTACCAATTAATTTTATTTCCGCTCTGCAAGATCAAAGGGATATTTGTTCATTACATCTTTGATTTTCTTTGTTCCAAATAATTTTGGCCTTCCATTTTTAGGACAAATTAGAAGCGAACTGTGATTTTCATGATGCACAGATAAGAAATTATCCTCGTATTTCAGTCCCAAACTGAAATAAAGAATACAGAATTAAGTGCTAACCAACTAAAATCATTCAGTCATTGTAGAACACTGTCAGAGAATGGAAATATGGGGCGCTTGTCTAGAGCACTTTATGCACATTATTCCAAACAACGTTTGATAAATAGCATAAATGTTAAATAGTCACATCACAAAACTTAACAGCCAGGAAATCTTATCTATTAATAAAGGGCAGATGTAACCACAGACTGGCTTGTGTTGGAAGTGACCCAAAGATTGTCTGGTTCCAGCCCCCCTGCCACGGGCAGGGACCCCTTCCACTGAACCAGGTTGCACAGAGCCCCATCCAGTCTGGCCTTGAGCATTGCTGGGGTGGAACTGCCACAGCTTCTCTGGGAAACCCGGAACAGCATCTCACTCACCTCACAGTAAAGAATTTCTTCTTAATATCTAATCTAAACCTACTCCCCCTTGTCTTATCACTTCACGCTTCTGCCAAAAGTGCCTCTCCAGGTTTCTTGTAGATCCCCTTCAGGCAGTGGAGGGTGCAAACCTGGTGCTGGTATTCTCCAGAGTGAATAGCCCCAGTTCTTTCAGCCATCATAGGAAAGGTGCTCCAGCCCCTGATCATCAATTAAGAAGCCTGTCGTTGTTGTCTGATGCACATTCCAGTTTCCATGATTTATTTTCCATAGCTTTCAGGCTTTTTTCTCTAATTAAGGCTAACTCTGTGTGTCAGAGAGAGAACATGAGCAAGCACAAGGACAGAGAGAGAGAGCAATTTTGCACATAGAAACTGCTGAAAGTCATTTCCCACAGGCATGAGCTCTAACAATGGAAACAATATCACAATAAAAAACTGAAGCTATTTTAACAAAAAATATCTACTGGAGTTCTGTTTTAATAATAATTCAACATATCTGCCAATATGTTTCCATCACTGGAAAATTCAGCTATTTCCAAGTACAGGAGCAAAGGAACAAAGGAATGATAATGCAGCATGCATAAAACCAAAGAGAAAGGCTTTCTTTCCAGACTTCAAGAGAATTTGCCTTTTCACCTTCTTTTGTCACGAAAAACACTGAGAAAGAGAATGTGGTCTGAGTACTAAAAAGGATGTTTGCATAGCTTCCTTTCTAAGAAAGAGAAAAGACCTATAATAGTAGATAAAAGATTCGTATTGAATGCTGAGTATTTGTAGAACTACTTTGTTTTGATTTAATTGTTTTAATGATAAAATATCTGAAAGTGAAAATAAAAATCTATTAATGCATTACCACTTAGCAACTTGAGGCCAGTTGTAGGTTTGTTTTCTTGAGGCTCAGGTCCTTACCTGATGAAAATGCACATAGTCCCACCGAGGTGGCTGTAACCAGATGAAGTTTCATGAGCTATTACCTAGAACCAACAGAAAACATGCAGCATTTATAACTGACAAAAATGTTTTTCTCTGTGAGGTAGAGTGTTTTTATAACCTGAGGTATAATTAGTTGCAAAAAAGGACTAGAGAGAAGGAAAACTTTACAAATCCATTTCCTGTCCTACTGTCATAAAGAGAACATGATATTGCAAATTAAAATCAGACTGTAAAATAATTAGATAAAATAACTTAGTTATCTGACAGCAATTGATAAAGAGACGTGGACTCCATGGTTTGAATGCATGAAGCCTATTTATAAATTCCAGAGCTCAGTATTTATACCTTTTCAGCTGTACCTAAAAATAACTTCTTGCTTAAGCAATAATAACCATAACGACCATATCTATTTTTCTTAACAACATTGCTCAACTATAAACTAGTACAGACCTGCACAGACATGTACAGGCACACCCAAGCACACCGTTAGCTCTTCAGGGCTCTGCTCTGAGCTGCCAGGGCTTATGACCCACCAGAGCTAACCTTCACTTCTGTCGTGAGCTGAGCAGTGGTCTCAGTTCTGCTCTCTGGCTGTATTCCCACAGTTCTCTTTGATTCATTAATGCAGTCCTGCATTGAGAATCTAGCCATAAAGAATGTTATGCTGCTGTTTAGTCAACTGCAGGCAAATGAGGAATAACATAATACAGGACTGGACCCTTTCATCAACAGACCTACAGTTTCCTTTTGTTACTGCTGTAATAGTAGAATCAGTCACGGCTTCCCATTATGTCCTTACCTGGTGTTAGCTCCAGCTAAGCCTTCCTTTAGAGACCTCGCCCCTAAGCAATGTTTTTGTAGCACCTTTGGCACCTATTCTTGCTTCTCTTGTCAGGCTTGCTAGGGTCTTCGAAGAAAACTAGAGTGCCTATGTTGTTATAAAAGTTATTTATTGCATGGCTAGAAGATCAGTCTCAAAGGTGATGGGTTCAAAGGATAACAGTCCATGCTATTATGCAAAGCTGTTTGGTGTAAATTCCCCATGTCCCAAGGTGAGGCAGAGCAGTGGTCCCATCAGCAGCAGCATCCCCCCGTGATCTCTAGCATTCTCAAAGCAGTGCATTTTATTCTTTTTTTACCCAGTCAGCTACAAACACGATTCTATTGTTGTCTTCTTGTACCTATCCGGGTCTATCATTGATGCGTGAAAGTGGTTGTAATTTCTTACACAAATTCTATGTACATAGTTCTATCTGTTCTATTTGGAAATGCTAGCAATGCTGCATTATGTTTTTGTTGTGTCTAGGGCTTAGTTAACTCTGCCACTGAATTTTAAACTGGGCTTTAGGGCTTTTCTTACTAACTAATACAAGCTCTTTATTTGCTTAAGGCACTTAAAATATTCTCTACTTATTTAAAACTAAAACTTACATTTCTACCTCATGTCTGCATGGATTTGTGTATTTTAGTTTCTCTGAAGGTTTTAATTCAGCCCTCATATTTCTGAGTACCCCTGAGCCTGTGTGAATGGGGCCCAGAGGGATTTGTACCCCAACACTCTCTTTTTGCATTAAGAAGCCATTGTTGACTATTTAGGGTTAGTAATAGTCTGGTAGCAGGAAGCTTGTTGGGGTAAGTGGTGTTGGTGTAAGGAAAGAGTTAAACAGACAACACCAGCAGCAGCACCAGCAGCAGGGTCTCTCAAGACAGCCTGTACCTGGAATTTCTACTTCTACATGAACACAGAACTGTACACTCTTCAACTCTTCACACTCCTTTACCATGGCTTTGGAGAGAACAATGGAAAATGTCAAGAGGACGGATTTATTGTAGGACTGTGATTACGTCTGTAAGCTGTAACCAAAAAAGAAAGCTCTTAGGAATAAAGATATACATACTGAGCAATTCTGAATAAATCTGAGATTCTCTCTCTGCTGCTGGGTCATGCTTCTTCATGTATTACAAAGTTTGGACTAGTTGACCCTCAAAGATCTTTTCCAATCAATATTTCCATGATTCTGTGAATGCTTTTTTGTTGGTGCGCATATCTCTTTGGTCAGCCCGGTGCTCGGCTGGACCAGCTGGTATCTGTGACACGCCACAACAGAACCGATTTGTGAGCTCTTGGCTCAGCAGCACCCCGACTCTCGCTGTCACGGCCGTGGTATAAATGAAAGAGGGGACTCTCAGAGGGTCGGGGAACAGAGGTTTATTGGGGGTCACAGGGGAACCCCTTACCTCAGGCCCGGTGCCTCAGGAGAGACCCCAGACCTGGGCTGCAGGGGGGTTTTGTCCAGGACAGGCTCAAGGGGTGGGTACAAACTACAGACCAATAAAACAAAGCAAAGCAACAAATGCCAACCGAATTACCTAACTATTAACAAATCAAAGGTGATTTTGGGGAGGGGTCTCAGGGGAATCTGCCAACTGCTGGCCAAATCTCCTCGAAGGTTCTGGACCTTGGAGATAGGGACTCAGTGATGGACAGAGGGAAGAAGGATACATTGGAGAGGATGGGCAGGGATCATCATGGGGAGAGGACCAATAGGAAACAGTCTCTGGGCAAAGACCAGAGAGGCATAGAAACCCTTATCAACTTATGATAAGAGAAAACTCCAAGACAAGGGGCCCATATGGGGTAACTAAAACTTATACTAAACTTATAATAAAACAAAATCCTACAACACCACACTTTTTTCAGTAACTATTGATTTCTAAAGCAACATTAAAAGTTACGTTAATAACAGTACACATAAAATTTATCATTTAGTGCAATTTACTCGGCAGAAAACAGTCAATATTAATTTTGGAAGCCACAGAATACTGCTCCTATTTAGTAATCAATGGTCATTATCTCAAGAAAAAAAGCTATTTTCACAAAAAGCTTGGTACTCGTACTGCACTGCCATTATTTAAATATAAATATTTTCTTTGAAGAACAAATACTGTGCTGGTTGTTAATATCTTCAGAAAGACAACAATTTCAGGTCCTCAATTATTGGCTGCTCTCATCTGATGATACACACAGATGCTTTATTAGAGACAGGTAAAACAAATGTTTCATAATTTCCATATCATGTGAAAACAATCAGACAAAATCACTTTAAATTGCCGCAAAGGGTTCAATTCCCTACTCCTTTAAATTTCATCACAATAATTTACAAGGTATTCAGAAGGTATGCAATCTGTTACCAAATTGGTCTGGTTTCATTTAACACCTAATTTCACTCTGCAGATGTGCAAATTAATAGCCAAGGTGCAAACCAGTGGAGAATTAGGATTCAAGGCAGGAAACTTTGTCTGGTGATTAGAATTTCATAATGCAGTTACGGAATGGAAGGTCATCTGAGACAATTCCTAGAGTACAACTAAGTACACATAAAGTTATTTGAAACTCTTAGTTCTGTAACCTGGCAAGAGAACAGAGGTCTGGGTGAGCCCGAGGATGTAAACCAGACAGGAGTTATTCACAGATGAGCATCCAGGAATAGCTGTTCCCAGCTGCCTCCAGCTCTGTACTACTGGGATATCCCAGGCAAACTAGGCAGCAAAAACAAAGTATAGCAGAACTTATGAGCCCACATTTTCTTGTGGAATTTGACTCAAGATCTAAAGAAATTAAATATTGTCACAGGCAAACCAGTCTTAACAATCAGGGAATTTATTTTAAGTTAAAATAACTTATTGCCAGTTAACATAAACTTACAGTGACTGATTCAAATATTGGGGAAAAGGAAATATAAGTAATTAAACAAACACGGAAATATCTTTCTTCCCCCTTGCTCAGGCTCAGCTCAGGACAAACTCATACCTTCTCCCACTTGCAAGTTTCAACTTACTTTATTTTCCCCATGATTTATGTTCTGCTCATCCTAATTTCCTCAGTGAGGTGACAGACAGTGCTAAAGTGTGGCATCAAGAGTGGTTTCTTTCTGCAGTCTGGGCCAGGAAAACGAGCTACACCAAAAACAAATGAAGATAAGAGCAAAAAGAGATTGGAGGTGCAGAAACAGCCAGTCACCAGTATTTGCAGGGAGCATGGAAGCTTTCTCCTGGGAAGACTAAAAAGGCTTTTTTATGTTTCTGGCCTTACTTAAAGTACCGAAAGAAATTATAAAATCCGTGGGAAAAAGAGTTGTCATGCAGATTTGCTGCAAGAAAAGTAGAGCCCCAGCAGGCAGATTCCAAGGTAACAGGGTGATAAAGGACTTGACAGCAAACTTAAAAGCTGGAAGGAAGAGCCTGTAGGATGCTGAACCAGAGCTAAGAGGCTGACCTTCAGCTAGATTGATTTAAAGGCATTTCAGCCCCAGAAAAAGGTGAAGGTCTTTCCATAAAGGGAAAGAACATCTCACATAGTCTAGAAGGCAGAGTAAAGAAACAGAATAGATAACAAATAGCTGGTGTGGGCAATCATCAGGCCAGGAAAAAGCTAAACAGACGTAAAATGTCTGCGTCCACACTAACAGGAGTTATTATATGAAGCACCTAATTTGGGTGCCTAAACTCAGAAGTTGCAATGCAGAAACACAGAAGTTTCCAGGACTGTAACACCCAAGCATTAAATTCCTTTGTACTCTCCTGCCTTTGGCCCTATCTCTTGTTCAAAAGGCATCCACTCAACATCACTTTGTTCTTTCGCACTAACAAAATGAATCTAGTTCAACATCCTGACAGGAAGGACCTCCAAGGTTTTTGGTATTGATTTCTTTGCTGCCAGGATTTCACTCATTCGTGGCACAATAACCTGCAAAGTGTCAGTTGCTGTTTCCACATCAGGAGAGTTGTCTTACATGGAAGAATGCAAGATTATCCTGATATATCCATGCTAAATCAAGTGCCAAATGTGATAGTGATGAATTACTGCGTTGTTCTGCCTTGAGCAACTTACCTTGCTTTGTCAGCAAAGCAACCAAACTAGGAACACTTATCTTCTAAAGCTCTTCTGCTTCTGAGATCTGAGCCACTCATGCAGAGTTAATGGTGAAAATATCCAAGGAAATATGTCATTACATAGTATCTTCAACAGCTTCTTTGGAAGTAATACACATCTAGACTAATAATTTCCACAAAAGATGTAATGCAAACTGGCTTCAACTTATTAATTATTATTTGCAGTAGGAGTTATATGCCAGTGGAGAATTTAACAATTGAATAAATAATACTAAACTCTTCATATCTTTGTTACAGGAAAGCAATGTATAATTCAAATTAGAACAGACATGAAACAGTCCATTAGTGTTTAAGTAAAACTCTCAAAATTTGTAACAAAGGTCATGGTAAAAAGCAAAATAATTTAAGACCCTATGGTGACAGATGCATGCCAAGTTTGTAGTATTCTAAGTTTGTAATATTTAAATGGGAACAAAATTACCCTTTCCTCAAAGTAAACTGCAATGTCAAAATAAATCATAGTTGCAGATCAGGTTCTGAAGCTCAGACATCCAGCTCCTTGTGTAAAAAGAGTTTTATTTATATATTTTAAATCTCTAAAGCAAATTATCCCCTCTCTCTTGTCTGTTTTTTATTCTCACTTATCTCTTGTGGTTTCAATTTATAGGGCCCTCAAGATAACCTAAATCTGTTCTATTTTTTCATTGTTTTAATTAAGGTCAGCATAATACAGCAAAAAAGAGTAGCAAAAACCCTATTTCAAGCAAACAAACCAGGAGTTTGCTGAGCTGGCAGATCTTCCTGAGCTCTCACAGCTTTAATTTTAACACTGAAAGTCTAATCAAGTTGCAGTTTGAAACTGAAATGTTACTTTCTGCTGTTAGATTCAGGGATGGTAATTATACACTGGGTTTTGTAGGGGGAGGGGAGAAATATCTGTGTAGATCCTCCTTACCTAAACTTGGCAGAATGACTTCCTGCTTTTAAAAGTCCACTCAACAACAGCTTATTGTGCTGCACTTTCAGTTTTGTTAACTTTTATGGAAGCAGTTCCTTGGCTGAGTTCAGCTCTTCTCAAGAAGCACAGCTTGAATCTGTGAATGTACATAAAGCAGAGATCTAATCTAATAATACAAGCATTTTTTTTAAAGATTAGCCTAATGCTCCAAAGAGCCTACAATAAGCAGAAAAACTTTGCACACTATAACATTAATGTAAAACATGTTTTGGAGCAAAATCCAATTAAACTCTCTTTTGAGTAATAAATATTACAATATTTAAAAAAAACAGCCACTCAAATGGACTAAATCATCCGATCCTTCTATATGCCAGAAAGCATATGTTCTTTGACTTTAATGTCCATAATGATTTTTAAATATGGGCACTAAATACAAAAGACCTATCTGGTTTGATTACAAAATTCTCAGAATGAGAACAACTAAACTGATGAATGCCATTATAAACAGTAATTGCATTCTCCCACTAAATTGATCGAAATTAAGAGAAACAGGAGAACAACCTGAAATTTATCTTCATGTCAGCATGACACCTTCCTGTAGAACTAGCTAGTCAATATACGTATGACTTTTTTAATGGGATGTGGGGGAGAAGGAAAACAAAATATCTTGCTCAGCTCTCTATGTTGTTAATAGAAAACCCAGGAGAAAGCCCAGAATTTTTGCTGACTCCAGGTTTACTTGGGACTGAATCTCAGCTGTGTCAAGATTCTGCTGCTCCAATAGCTCTCACTTATCTGCTCCTGGTGCAGCCATGGGAAGCAGCAGAACTGCTGCTCTCTGAAATTCGAGGGCTGATCTTACTGCCTGTGCCCAGGCCGGTGGGTTCCTCTCAAACTGCTGCTTGTGGAGGAATGCACCATTCAGATACAAGCAAGAAAGGCCACAGCAAAGTCTTGTCTGATCTTCACTGCTATTAAAGTACACGAGGAAAGGATAGTGGTAATATTATTTCATTTCTCACACACAGAGATACTGTGCATAGAACCTGGGAATAAAGGGTGCTGTGTCTGTGTTGATTCATTGTAAGTAATACAAAAATTGAGATGTGTTTGACTGAGCACACAGAGGATCAGTTCTATGGGAGACTAGAAATGAAGATTTGCTTTATCAATTCCCCAGCCTGTTGGCTACACAATTAAAAATTTGTTACAAATCAGGTTGTTTGTTTAGATTCAGTGTCCTCTTGGTTGTCTGAGAATGGCTAAAATAATTTCAAAATCCTAGAAATGGACACTATTTTACATGTTTTGATTTGCATATCTCCCAGTAAGATTCTGGAACTCCATCTGCCTCCTGCTTACAACAATTTATATTCACTTGTTAATTTCCTGCCTTTTAGGCTCTGAGTGGTAATACCTCAGAAACAGCCACTTTGGCCATTGGGTCCTGGGTATTTTTTGTTGTTGTGGATTTTTAAACACCAACAAAACTGAACAGTTTGAAGACTATTAGGACCCCCAAAGTTCTAGAAAGCATTGAAAATGGCCTTTTGTAGTATCTAATATCCCGTTAACAGGATATGACAAATTATCATAATTTATGTCTGGCCTGTGTTTGGACACAGAACTATGCCAAAGACTTATATCTAGAGTTGACATTAAGAAACTGAATTCAAATTAAAACCCTGAGATTCTTTACATGGTTGTTTCATTTCACTTGGCTATTACTGCCATCTAGTGATATAATTTACAATAGTCAAAACTTCCCATTTAGAAACTATATTTCATCAAAAGTATTTGGAAATGTGCAGGATACATTCCAAAAATCTATGCTTCACTTACTTGCTAATGTAATGCCCCATGCTGGCATGCAATTTCGTACATATTCAGTTTGGAAGACTGCTATTGAAGACTGATGTTTTTTCTCTCTTCCCTGTAAGAATACACTTGAAGACCCAGATACTTGCCCAAGAAGAAAACGTTGCAGAGCCATAGGAGTTCATAATGCATTCAATTTTTCTTCTGGCAAATTTCCCTTGAAATGTCCATATTATTTATTACTGTATTGGTTGTTAATAAATGATTCATAATTATTTATATGAAGATAAGTTATGAAAATATTTCGGGTCAAGTAAAGAGAGCTAACCTCTTCCTCTTTTCAAACACCAGAAAGTGTCCCATCTTGTTTGAAATGTAATCACTTCCCAAATTTCCTACCTACCTAACTTGACTCCTCAGATATTACCAGAGGCTGAAGATCAAATGCAAATAGGGTACACAGTGTTAATCATGAAGGTAAATTGCTTATTTTATACTCTTACTATTTGTCTGTGATTTGAGGTCTTTAAATCAGGGTTGATCTTTCTAAAGAATTCACTGGAGCTCAAATTGGCAGATGGGGTTTATGACCATCTGGTTTTACTTCCTAAGTAGCAAATTACTGGTGATTTTCTGCAGCTATGGGCACTTAATTTTTTTTTTAAGTCAGATTATCTCACCTGCAAGGTCAGACCATTCATAGTGCTTCTGAGCTCAAATCAAGTTATACATAGAACAAAAAGGTACTAACAACAAAATCTGACACTTGGCATTATCACATCAACGATATTCAAATTTGGTTTTGATTGTTAATTGCACTGCACGTGAGAAGTTGTCCCACACAATTCTACCCTGGGATAGCTCAGACATTCTCCAAGCTTGTTAGAGGTCTCATTTAGGTGCCTTTCCTTGGTATCTTCCCTACCTTTGACATTCTAAGGCATGCTGACCTTTAAATTAAGTAATCCTTGAGTCCTTTATTCTATTAAAATTGTATTAAAAACACTTTGACTACCATTATCAGAGTCAGCTGATTAATATTCTCTTTTAGTATTTCCAAATACCAAACATCTTCCTGTATTTTTCAATTCTCAGTGTTGAAACAAATATGTATGTTTAATTCTGATTTTAGACTTAACTCTCTGTACCAAATAAAACTGGTAATTTAGCACAAAGGTAATCCTATTGTCACATGTAGCACAAACCTGCTAAATCACTTAATTAAAATCATCTCCAAAATCCCACAAAGCCTAATTCTTAGATTTTCAGCTTTTTGATACCTGGATAAATCTCATTGTAACAATACAAACAGGCAAATGCACCTCTGATAATTAACTGTGCAAATTGGAAAGAAGAAAATGCAAGACAGTGTATTTTGTACAATGGATTTTCATTCTTCCTAGAATCTCTTCAGATTTAGATACTATTAATAAATATACACTCTATTACAGTGAGATATTCAAAATACAGATTTCTAACCACTTGAGTAAATGGGAAAAATGCCTCTTCTGAAATCAGAAGTGTCTTAGCACTGTTAATTAAACACACAGATTATACTCTTTAGAAAATTTATGGCTTCTTGCATTCATGGGTCATTGTTAAATTAACTAAACTAATGGACTACTAACAATTCTAATTTACACTATTTTATGAGTCACAACACATCCAGTGCAAGTCATGACTTCAAGTGATGGAAAAGTGTGCATTACAAATTAACTTTTAAAGAAGCAATCTGCCAGTGTCAGAAATGCAAGTTGGGATAGAAAGCAGAAACCTTGCTCATACAGAGAATTCTGTAACACATCAGAGACAGTGAAATGGATCTGACCAGTGCTTTTAAATCAGAGTGTTACCCAGAACTAGTCCAGGGAACACAGACACTCAGCATTTAACTTTGAAATTAAATAAAGATAATAAATAACTTTTTTTTTTCTGAAAACAACTGTTGGGCTGTTGCAAAAAATAACAGCATGGGATGGTTTGACATTAGGTCTAGAGTTGAATCTACAAATTCATCATGACCAAAAGGAGAGGATTTTCCTCCTCCCCCCTCCTTCAGACTATAAACACTGCTCTTTCTATAAACATTCCCATTCTGACTCTCCCACATGTCATGCCCTGAACTGAGTCTGTTCAAGTTGTTGAAAGAGAAGAAAATGAGCCTAACAAAGAAAGAAAGTTTGTCTGTAATTTAAATACTTGTAAGAATTTATCCAGCCCAGTGCTAGGGGTGGTGTGGGATAAAGGTGGGATCAGGCAGGTGGGTCCAGCTGAGGAGTAATTTACCCATTCCACACAAGAATGAGCCATTACATTTCATCAGCACAACTTTATCCTCAAACTGTGCTTCCAAATCCTCCATCTCCATGTCACCTACACAGTGTTGCACCCTGCTATGTCTCAGTTCTGGTGGTTGTTCAACCAGAGTGCTGTCATGAATAAAAGACATTGAATTTTTCATTGTCACTGACATACTTCACTGGGTTACATTGCTTAAAAAAGAAAAAAAAGTTAAATAAGCCACGCTGAACCTGACCTAGTAAAGTGGCAGGGATGCTTGGTCAAGGCACTTCAAGGAGCCAGGCTAGTCAATCATATTGGTTTAGCTTGCCACTGAATTGCAGTCTTCCTCAGAATTAGAGAAACCTGTTTTCCTCTCAGTATTCTCACTTTTCATTCCATTTCTTTCTTCATTTATGGACAGAATAACAGAACAGAGCAGTTGGAAGATAGAACTGGGCCATCATTTGGTAGAGGGACAACTAGAAGGTAAGTGGGGAATATTAGCCCCCTCTACTCCTAACCCTTCCTGCAACTGGGAAATTATCTGAGGCTCACAGCTTGAATTTTTCAATAGTAGATGTCAGCAGCATGTAAAATTATTTCATTCTAATGATAATTGAAGAAACCTAGCTGGAAAAGATTACCATATTGTGATTAATTGAAAAACCAAGACTGAGTTAAATGTCAAGTTTAAAATTAGTATAATCTCATTACATGGATTCATTATTTGCTGTAATAAAGGCAAATCTATTATAACTATGCCCCATAAAGACAACAGAAATTATAAAATAACAGCATACGAAATTATAAAATTCAGTAATAACATACCCACTATAATCACAATCTTTATAATATCTCATAAAAATGAATTAAAACCACACTAAATATTTTGCCTTATGACAGTTAGCTATGTATCTTCATATATTGAAAAAGAAGTAACACAAGGTGTATGGAATTTTTTTTTGTTGTTATAAATATGATTTTTTAGAGCAAATATCTACATAGCAATTGCAGAAGGAAAGGGGATTAAATATTTTGAGCTTGCAACAACAGAGCTGCAGTTTGCTGCACATCCTCAGCTTTGTAGCTGAACAGTCAACCAGCTATCAAACCAGGCCAAACACATCAGCTTTTCAGTGTTTGGGTTAATTTCTGGGTCAATTCATAACTCACACGGGGAGGGGAGGGGAGGGGAGGGGAGGGAAAAGGGAAGGGCAAAGGGAAGGGCAAAGGGAAGGGCAAAGGGAACCTGTCCAAGTTCTCTATGCAGCCTGCTCCAATGTTAATGGAAACCTGTCCTGGAATAGGATGACTAAACAATTTCCTTTGTACAGTCAGACACTAGTGGGCAGCACAAACCACTAAAGAACTATGAAGAATTTTGGTGTAAAAAAGATTTTAAAGTCTGATTTCCACCACAGGCAGAAGTGAAACAAATTAAACAGTTAATGTATGTTCAGCAAAGCAGCCTCCTCCTCTCTTACAGTGGCCATAAGGGATACAACAAGAGAAGCACTCCCCTATAAATATTCTTTGAAATACTGATTGCTTCTCTGCCTATATTCCTAAGAGCAAATTCACCCAAAACGCAGTAGTTTTTTTTTCCTTGCTTACCTTTTTTCCCCGCTCTGATCGACTATTTCTTTGTGAGAGGTGAACTATGACATCGAGAAATTCTGGACAGTTGCTAATTCAGCTAACATCCATAAAGGCCATTTTCTTTTAAAATTCAGGTGGCTGTACATCGAAATGAAACAAAGCTGAAAACAGCAGGTCATAATTATTTCACTAAGCAAGGTCACCTGTCAAACTGCGTCTGAAAAAAATGTAAAATGACCTGGCTGGATCAAAATCTTAGAACACTACCCACATAAATGATGAAATCACCACCTTTGTAATTAACTACACACAATCACTCCTTCTCAGCTGGAAACCAGGCTAAGGCCCAAATTAAAATCAAGACCAAAGCACTCAGAGAATATTCTGTCTATATTTAAATAAGTTCCTATCTAAATAACTGTTTAAAAAGAGCTATACATTATCATTTTTCATAAGTGTCCATTTTTCACTCCTTGGCAGCAGTTAAAAGAAATGAATATTCAGAATTAGTACCTTAATTGTTTCTGAATTCATCATTTCATTTCTGTTAGAAAATATGTTACATAAGACAATGTCAGAAATAGACAATTGAACTTCTGATTATTGTAGTAGGATAAAATACTGAAATCTTTGTTTTCAATGAAAAGCAATCTACTGTGAAAAGAAAAAACCCCTAGTTTTATACCAAAAATTTTGAAAGTAAATATTGATAGTGGTTTGCATTTCAACTTTGCAGTTGCCAGAGACCAACAGGGTTTCACATGTTTTTGCTGTAACTCAGCCGCAGAGGAGCTGTTTGGGTTCAGTCTCACAGAGTGACACAAAGTATCTTTATGGAGAGAAAATAATAGATAACAGAGAACTACCTCATTCCTAAGGAATAGCCTAACCAGGACCGACAATGAGAAGTGGAAAAAGAAATGCAAGGTGATTAATTACGGTGGGAGAGAGGGGAGAGGGATTACCAAGAAAAATAAGGGTCCCATCTTTTGACATTTCAGTCAAAATGAGGTAATCTTTCAGGAGACAAACTACAGTAAAACAAACTTAGTAGGCTCAGCAGCAGAGGTAATGAGGTAAAACGTAAGAGCCTGTTAAGTGATCACCTCCTATTGAAAAAGGAGCTTCTAAAGCTTCTTGTTGCCTCCAGTTCATGAATTCCTTCTCATTTACAATGTTTTACTTCAAAACAAAAATCATACTTTATAAGTTTCAGAACACTTTGTAATGTAGTCATAATAAGGGAGAGGAAACTCTATTAAGCCAGATCTCAACTGAGGGAGAAAAGCAGATTAATCCAAAGGGGTTTTTTCCCTAAGGCTTTACATCTGCACAGAAAATTCATTCTAACAAGAAGATTCAGATCTATACCCTATATTTTCTGGTAAGATGAATTTTCTGGCAAGATACATTTTTCTGGCTATAGATTTGAAAATGAAAATGTTGATAGTCCAACTTAAATGAACAATTTTTAGACAGCAATTCTGGTAATTTTTGTGTAATCCAGGGTTTCACCTGATTTCAGAGCCTGATTTGATAAGGGTTTTGCAATTGCCAGGAAGGAAGGGCATAAAATAAATAGCTTTTTATATTCTTTATGTGAATACTTTCCGTGTAATAAGTCTTTTCTGAAAGAAAGGAAAACTTTTCACCACAAAGAAAAAGTCAGAGTTATCAAAGTTCTGGTTTGAAGAACTTTTTATACAAGCTTCAAATTCTTGTTTTTAATAGTGTATCTTTTGAGAGACACACACATACTAAAAAGTGAATGTAATTTTCTGTGAATAAACCATTTTCAAAGTACATTTGGTAAAAACATACACAAAAATTTAAAAAAGGGAAGATGTAAAATACTGAAAGGCCTTTAAAACCTGCATAGACTGAAAAAAATCTTATATTCAGGAAATCATTTTAATAGTTACTCTGTCTTACTTTCACTAGCCAAAATAGTGTTCAATGGTTTTCTGATATGTTTATGACACGCTTGCATCACCTGACGTACTTCAGAACTTGGCATAAAGAGTTAAGATTTGAAATCACTTTTAAAGAGTGAATGCTTACTGCAGAAAAAGGAAAATATTTTCCTTTTTGCTGTTTATCGGTCTTTCTCAAAACAAAGTTGTTGCAGATGGTACAAGGCTGCTTGGACACAATCTCAGCTAGAGATACTACTGGACAAAGATTATGTCTGCTCACAATCTGAAATAATTTTCTTGTTTTCTCTCTTTGTTTCAGGAGCTCACGATTCTGCTACAAGGGCATAGAAGCTTGTTACAATTCCTTTATTGATAGAAGAATAGACCATTGTGCAATCCTGCACTGGATGAATCTTTTGGGACACATGAGCCATTACCCAATAGTACTTAGAGGAGTCACTCAAAGCAAAAATTGTCTGTGTGTATAGCTGCAGAAGTATCAGGAGAACCTTAGGTTCAGGTGCAGGAAAGACAGTAAAATCAGAGCTGAACAAATCTATTTGGATGGCTGTAGCAAAGTCTTGGCCTCATTAGATCTACTAAAAATATATATGTTTTCCTTCAAGACAGCCACACCTTTTCCTGATGTCCATCCACTTCCGTCTGTCCTTAGTACAACTTTCTTTCACGTACCCTGTATAAAGTGATCAAATTTACACATGTATAAAGCCAGCTTCCTGTCCTGTCAAAAGGGAAAATTGTCACATTACTCTCTCATTAAGTGAGGAAAATCTTTAAATGGGAATATAATTTTCAATTATATAATTGAAAGCCTAAATAAACTAAATTTTAGACCTCATGGCACGGTAGGGGTCATGCTGATACAAAGGGACAGAATATATGTCTCAAAGTTAAGGAGGCATCAAAGTTAAAATCCTTATAAAATGACAATATAAATACCTTCTAGTTTATCTAATACTCCCCTGGATAAATATGAAACCCAGACGTTTTCACTTTGTTTTTTGTTTCCTTTTTCTCTCCTTCTACTTGCACACTCTTTACTACGATTTTTTCCTAGTAAAGGCAATTTAAATCATAGGATCATAGAACAGTTTGACCTTGTAAAGGCTGTCTAGTCCACATCCCCTGCAATGAGCAGTGACATATTCAACCAGGTGAGGTTGCTCAGAGGCCCATCCTACCTGACTTTGAATACTACCAGGGATGGCCCATCTGCCACCTCTGAGCAACCTGAGCCAGTGTTTTAACACCTCCATTGTTAAATGCTTCCTATGTCTGGTCTAAAAATGACACCCCTTCAGATTAAAACCATCACCCCTTGTCCTATCACAACAGGTCCTGCTAAGAAGCTTGTCCTTGTATTTCTTGTAGGTGCCACTTCAAGTACTGAGAGCCTGCAAGATTTCCCCAGAACCTTCTCTTCTCCAGGCTGAACAATTCCAGCTTTCTCAGTCATTCCTCATAGAAGAGATGTTCCAGAGAGGTGTCCCTCTCATCATCTTTGTAAACTCCTCTGGACTTCATCCAGGAGGTCATGTCCTTCCTGTGCTGGGCACCCCAGAGCTGAAGCAGGACTGCAGGTGGGGTCTCAGCAGAGCAGAGCAGAGGGACAGAATCCCCTCCCTCACCCTGCTGCCACAATGCTTTGGATGCAGCCCAGGACACATTTGGATTTCTGTGCTGCCAGCACTCATTGCTGGGTCATGCCCAGCCTCTCTCCAGCCAGCACCCTCAAGTCCTGGGCAGGGCTGCTCTCATTCTGTTCATCCCTAGCTTGGACTGATACAGGGAGTTGCCCCAACACAGGTGCAGCACCTTGCAGCTGGTCTTATTAAACCACATGAGAGTCCCATGGCCCACTTCTCAAGTTTGTCCAGGTCCCTCTGGATGGCATCCCATCCTTCAGGACTGCCAACCACACCACTCACCTTGGTGTCTGCTGCAAATTTGCTGAGGATGCACTCAATCCCTACATCTATATCATTAGTGAAGATAGCAAACAGCACTGCTCCCAGTACAGACCTCAGAGGAACACCACTTGTCACTGATGTCCACTGGGAGGCCAAGACATTAACCACCAGCCTCTGGGTGCAAGTCCAGCCAATTCCTCATCCACCAAAGAGAACAACTACCAAATCCATCTCTCTCCAATTTAGAGAGAAGGATGTTGTGGGGGACTGTGTCAAAGGCTTTACAGGAGCCCAGACAAAACCCTTCTGTTGCTCACTGGTGTGTCTCTCCATCATGGAAGGCCTCTGGGTTGGGCAGGCCCTTGGTGAAGCTGTGCGGGCTGTCCCAAATCTCCTCCCTGTCCTCCATGTGCCTTATCAGATCCTCTAGGAGGATCTGTTCATGATCTTCCCAGGCACAGAGGGAAGGCTGACAGGGCAGTTGTTCCCAGGATCTTCCTTTCTACCCCTTTTAAAGATGAGTACAGTGTTTCCCCTTTTCCAGTCACCTGGGACTTGACTTGACTGCCACGACCTTTCAAATATTGTAGAGAGGGGATTGGCAACTGCACCAACCAATTCCCTCAGGACTTCAGGATGCATCTCATCCCTCAGGTGGTCAAGAACTTGATCCTTACTTGCAGCAGGGAACATTTTTCTGCCACAGTCCCCATCCTGCTGTCCATCCACTCTAGGGGTGTGGGAAAAGAGATCTGATGTTAGGTTAGGGTTAGGGTTAGGTGTGGGAAAAATCACTGATGACTGAGGAAATTCTGGGATGCAATTTAGCTAGTACTTGTTAAAATTCTATATTTTGAAAGCAGAAATGCAATGCTTCCTGGCTTGTTTTAGTATTAGCATTAGTATAACCGTTATTCCATGATACTGCATATATAAATTATTTCATAACCATATTTAAACTAAGAACTGAAAACATATAATGATGACACTGATATTATGCCCTAGAGTACACGCTTTCTGAAAGAACAGACATTAAAAAAAAGAAAAGTTCTTAAAAAACAGGCTAGAAGACTGTTTATCACAACCACCAAACATTAGCAATGATTCTACAGCAAATACGTCCAAGTTAGTATTCCCTAATGACCTAAACATATTAACAAAATCTCACGTCCTGAAATATAAATTCTAATCACAATAAACAGAATGTGTTTGATAGGTTGGCCACAGGTTTCAGCTACAAGTAGAAAAAAGGGTCTTCAAATATATGGAATCAAATATATGGAACAAATATGGCTTTTATTCTTACATCACTTAAATATTTTATTCTGCTGATTATCCAAAACTGAGCCTGAAGCAAGAATTGCCTTAGATTGGGATGCTGTATTTTTGTCATGTTCAAATTAAATACCTGAATGAAACTTTGCTTTTAGAACAGGGGTGAACAGTATAATAATTGAATTGAACAGATCTGTCTATCAGACTACAGAAAATATGAGTAAAGTGTATTTTTACTCAGAAATTCTAGAACAAACAGGTCTGCTGTAGCATGGCTTCAAAACCACAGTAAATAAAATGTAACTGCCCACAATCAGTTAAGAACTGTTGACCTCTTCATATCCATAACTTCAACATTGTGTCATACTGTTTTCACAAGAATGCTCTCCAAACAGTTTTCAAGGTTAATTTTGCTGTTACTCCCTCTGGCAGGGTAAGCAGATAATTCTGTCTCACTAATTTCTTTCCCAGCTTCTTTGATATCAGTAACTTGTACCCATGCTAAATGAAGTTTTCATATTTTGCCAAGGCTGCTGTTTGAATTTGTCTGTCTTTTATATTTCTAAAGGTAATATTGATGCTTCAAAGGATGTAGAAAAAACATTGTCTGCTTCTCGTTAGTGAGACAGCAGAGAATGTTGTGTACCTTCAGTGACAACGTCGTAGGGCAAGCTGCTGTACTGTAGTATTTCCTCCTGTGGCTGTGTAACAGATTGGGGGAAAATATAAATCTCTTGGTCACAATGTCAAGCATTAAATTCTAAATTAAACTGTATAAATTAACTGTATAAATGTTAAAGTTTCATTTTTCAGATCATATCTTTCAAAAAGTGTTCCATTCCTTGTATTACTCACATTAGTAATTCTACTGAAATAAGACTATTCTTCTAAGTTTAAACATGTAAATTGTTTACTTTAGGGCCTGCCAAGCTTTTGGCTACAGTCAGTTTATTTGTTCATGAAAACAATAGATTCAGGTTTCAACTAAAGGACAAGTTCCTAAGTACTAAAATATGAACTTTTGTTCAATGAACAGCACAAAAACTTTAAGGCCTGCTGCTATGAATCAACACAATTTCACCCCACAAATCTTTACTCATTCACATCAGCTGGGGATCAGTCTACAGGAGGTGCAGAAGACACTCTGCACTTGAGGCAAGCAGATTGTTCAGAAGTGCTACTGCCATTTACTAATCAGTTAGGAAAATACTTGAAGTATTTGAAGTCTTATGAGCCAATACGTGTATTTACAGGTGGAAGAAATCCTCACATTTTATTTACATGTAGGTATTTTTCCACATCTGAAATGCAGTCTTTTTACAAAATTTCATCAATTTTAAATTAGAGACAAAAGCTGGTGTGTAGAAATGGCACACAGCAGTAACACTGTTCTGAGACAAAGCACAGAAAAATTCCTGCAATTCTGGCCTTTTATACTTAGATGGTGTGGTCAGAGCAGCAAATCTTGCTTTCTTGCTCTTACGAAAATGGGGAATCTAATTCCTCTTTTTCTTTTTTTTTTTTAATTAATCCCCTACTGCAAACTAACTAGTGACTTGAACTGGCTTATGAAGAGGAACACCAAAAGCCAGAATCAGCACAGAATAAGCAACAGAGGCATGTGGCTGGGACTCTGGAAAAGCAAAGAGGTAGCAGTATTCTATTAAGATTTTCTCTGCTGATGTCGAGAAACAGAATCTTTAGAAATATTCAGCACTGACTCAGTTAAGGATTTACCTTCATTACCCTACCTTCTATCTATATCTTCATCTGTATTTCCACAAAGATGAACAAGAAGTTTATCTTTGAACATGCTGGATTCCCAGTATTATACTGAATGCATTAGTACTTCAATTAGTGTACTAATGAAGCAAAATGAATGACGACAGCAAAGTCACCTGGAAGCACTGACAAATTGAGAAGAATTTTAAAAGCTGCTCTCTACATGCCCCTTTCTAGTGAAAAACAAGGTGAAAATGGTTCAATCAATGCTCAATTTTAAACACAACTTTTTTTCCTTAAAGTCACTCTTTCTGCAGGGACTTAAAGTGCAAATTATTTTAGAGTACACTACATTGCTGAATTAATTGGAGTGATCCACTCAGGTTGTACAGGAATACACAATTCAGATATCAGAGGCCAGAAATGTAAAGCCATTTTGTGGAGCGTTCATTATCCTCTACATATCTGGCAGAGATGAAAAGGCTTGGAGCAGTTTTTTTCCCCCAGTCATAACATTACTATAAGCTCAACAATCCCTTCCAGGGAGCTGTGAAACAAGTTGTTTGTCCTGCTGAGGACAGGAGGGCATTGCCAGCTCCTGGGCTGTTAGTTTGTTTCCTCACTGACACCCTGGGGAAGACACCTTTGTGCAAAAGCATCTGGCAGCCTCTATCACACACTCGAGATGGATCATTAATAAGTGCATAATGGAGCATCACGTTTTAGCCCAGAAACACCACTTGCAAGGGAGAGAGTGGAGAGCATCAGCACACCAGAAACAGTTCAAATTTAGCCTGCCCTAATGTGCAAAATTGAAACCAGTTAATTTTGGTAGCCCAAAGTGATCTGCAGTTTTAGATAACTCTGTACCACACAAGTGAAAAGTATAAATGTGTATGTTCAAGTTCTACCAGTAGATCACCCTACAAGCACACAGCTAAACAGTACTTTGAAGGAAGAAAAAAGAGTAAAAGTCACACTTGCAGGGAAGAAAAAAAATGACCCCAAATGAAACATTGGAAAGAATAGGAGCCTTTCCTCCTTTAAAAGAACAGCAAGAGGCAATTGAAGGATAGGAAAATTTTTTTAGGACAGTTTCAAGACATGTTTGTGTTGGTTAACATATATCAAGTGGAACTTAAATAAAATCAAATCAAATATCTTCATTTAGAAAACAAATAATTCTACTAGTTGTGTTGGAATTCTGGTGCATCTGTATAGGTAAGCAGGGTTTCAGCTTTGATGTGTAAAATACTGGCACTTCATATATCCCTCAGAACAAAAGGAGAAAAAACACCCCAAAGATTTTAAGGTTCCAGTGTTTTTGCTGGGAATCTTTTGCTGACTTCAGTGGGCACTGAATCAGATCTCTGAATATGAGTTTTTTCCTGTTGATTTTCATAAGCTGCTTCCTGCAGTTTGCAAAAAACAACTTTGTTCACATGACTTAGCCCAGAAAAACACTTTTGAAGGCCAAGTACTGTATCTTGTGTTCCTTTAGCAGTTAAGATATTTTCCAGCTTCATTCTTTCAGACAAAATATGCACGCTTTCTTTCCAACAGCTTTGAGCATTACCATTCCTGACAGTAGCATAGTTTTTATAATTTATGCCTCAACTATCTGCTTGCATTACATGCATCTTCAGTTTAAGGCAATTTAATTTTAAAAAACAAAAGGAAGAAAATAGAATAATGCATCTTGTTACAAAACTATATTTTGGCATTTGCAAACAAGAATGGTCATTCTCTTCTGCTTGTATAATGTTCTATAAATGGATTTTGTGCAAATGGGCATTTTTTGCAAAGATCACTTACTGATGGTTTTATACATTCACTACATTTTCCTGAAATTAATTTGCAGTGGTCATACTTTTAAGCTAAACATTGAAGACTAAAGGCACCAAAGAGTGAAGTACTTTACATCCACAAAATAAACTGATCTTGGGCAGAACATTATTATATGAAGCTTCCAAAGCATTATATGCATTATATGTTACGTATTCAATGCCTTTTAGCAATGCTTTCCTTTGTAACACTTACCACAAATGGTACAAGTAACAGTAATTTAACTACATGTTTGTCCAAGTAAGTATGTTGTATTACAGAATAAATTAAAAACTTACAACCTTCCTAATTTAATTTCAACATTTTTTTCTGCAAAGCCCTTCAGCTTCCCCAGCCACCTCTCAAGCAGCTGTGTGTTGATTTTTGTTTGGTGACTCACACAGGGCAATGCAAGGCTGTAGTTTCATTAACAGCAGTTCATCATCAGAGAGAAAGGCCCTGAATCATCACAGAACAAAAAACCCCATAATTTTTACTCCATACACTGAAGTACAAAACAGAGGATGGGGGGAGGTTAAAACAATGAGATAATTAACCTCACTAATTAGTGCTGACACATTAGTCAGCATGATGAGCAGTTTGATCAGTCCCACAGCAACCTGGTTGTCAAGATAGTTTTTGTAGGTAATGTGTCAAAAGATGATTTTTAACAAAAGATTTCTGGAAAGCAGATCAAAAAGTTTTGTATATGTATGAGCAAAGCCTTTTTTAGAGTGGAAAGGAAAAGATTCTCATTTAAAAAAGTAACAATGAATGTTGTCATCCTTGGTTAAGCAGAGGGACAAATCAACTCCTCAGCAGTGAATAAAAGGAGACTGATACAGGTACTGGTTGTGTATGGAAGGCCTGGAAAGCAACAAACATCCCTACACCACAAGGTGCTCATGCCTTACTCCTGAGAGAAATCCTAATGCAGGCCACTGCAATCCAAAGCCCTTTTGGAATATAGCAACATCCATTCTTCAGAATGTTTTTACAGCTATTTTCAGAATGTGCATTTAACACATATTATGCTTATGATAAGCATTATGACTGAGTATAATTAGAAGACAGAAATCAACTGAACTCAGAGATATAGTCATTAAAATGTACACACACCAACCATACACTCATCAAGAACTCCAGATTCACTATGGACACCAAGAACCCTTACACATCAACTGTCTGAAATTGCATCAGCATCATCCTGTTGTTGCTTAGAAAAGTCCTATTTGTTCAAGAAAATAAACTCTAAAGAAATATGAAACTTAAAGGTAAGAAGAAACCATTTCTACAAGAGTGTGCATGTGTATGTTCCATTTTGAAAGCCAGCACTCTAGGCTGGTAGATCCCATTCCAGGTAACAGTTCTCCTCAGTCTGTATTCATAATAGACAAACAGTAACTCTATTTCTGATCTTCCTCCTTTTGGTCATTACACAGAATGTGCAACTATGAATGAGTCTCCCAGTTTTCATTCAGATGCTACGGTAGAAGGTCTAACACACACCATTTCTACACCTAAAATGTGTGAGAAATTCAATAGCAAAGGCCTGACTTTGTTATATCCAAAGTTTTTTGAGAAATACTATTCTAAAATTTGAGCTTAATTTGATTGTAAGTAGTATCTTGTAATAGTGACCTCTCAAACTGCTACTACATCTTTCTGAAAACTATGTCTCCAACCTAATCATACTTTTCCAAGCTGCCACGCAGGTCCAGTGAACTGCATTCCAACCTATTCTCTTTCAAAGCTACAATTCAAATATTATAAAACATGCAGCTGATGGAAGATATATCTAAAGCTTTCACTCACATCTCTGTATTACAGCCCAGTTTTCCCATCTGGCTGCATCTGCTCTGCAACAATCCCTCATGGAGGACAGGTTCCAAGTGTTTTGGAGGAGCAATCCATAGGTTTTAACATTCAGAAGGGGCTGTTCAGAGCGCTCAGAAGTTGGCAGCTACATGCAATTAATAATGTTCTTTACTTACACCACTAGATTTTAAATATCAGTTTAAAAATGCCAAACTCTCTCTCTCTCTCTCTCTCTCTCTCTCTCTCTCTCTCCCCCCCAAGGCAGGAATCAGTAAATTAATAGCAAGTGTACTGAGATGGTGAGGGATGGGGGGGGTGGCCTGAATTGCTGGTTTTGTTTTTCTTTTTAAGAAACTTTGTTTTACTGTCATGGTTCAAAACCATGTTTCATGAAGCTTGCATGAGTCTTCTTATAGGAAATCATTGTTAAATATTCATGATATCAAATTACAATTACAACACATAAAATACTGGAAGCATCAATTCTTGAATGCATTAAAATTTCAGGCTGTTTATTTTAGACTAGCTACCAAGTTTAGGTGGCTTTCAGAGGAGTGCCTGAATGGAGTGAATTTCAGAAAACATGCATCAAGGTTAAAAAGGATTAGGTCACCACTTTGTATTCAACGTCAAAAGCAGAAGATTGACTGATGTGTTCTTTTAAAATTTTTTTCTAAAATTTCGAAGTTGCCTGCTCTATTTATATTTCTGAATGAAACACAGTTTAATAAAGGTTTAATTCTGCAATCCAAATCAGAGCCATCTTCAACTGTGTTCTAAAGAAAGATTGATACATTACAAATCAGCTGTAGCAGGTACTTTCCAAATCCACAAATAAACAATAGCAAATATAAAGCACAAAAATCAAGAGACTGCTCCTTCACACACAAGTGAACAATCTCATTATTCTCAGTGAGAGCCTTATCAGAGCCCTCAGACCAGATTTCATTATGGTTTTCTGTAGATAGAGCCCTTAACCTAAGCATCACTCACCATCTAATGGTATCAGATGGCCTACTCAGAACTCAGGACCAGAGCTTAAATACCATCTATATTCCAGGTGGCAATCCAACAATTTAGTGTTCAACTCCCCAGGAAAACAAACAAAAGTCAAACAACTTCTCTCTCTCTCTCTCTCTCTCTCTCTCTCTCAGAACACACAGAGCAAAACCAAAACTGACAATTGCCCAAGCACAGCTATTATATGAAAAGCTGTTGAAATGTGTTCACAGAAGGTGTTCACAGCTCTGAACACTTTCTGGTTTTGTGCAGTATAGTTTTTCTCTTTCCAGGTGATCCAGCTGTCTGATTGAAGGCAGAAAGCCCAGCAGAACTGAAGTAAGCATTGCATATTAAAAATCAAAAAACTCAATACTGCTTCAGATCACAACTGGGATGGCTTCACAAGCACAGAACCTGAAGAAAAGCTGAAAGAATCAATTGTAAAAATTTAGGGAAACATTCATCCTAACCTGAAAAACAGATTTTTTTTTAAATTCAAGGTGCTGTATACAAATCAGAATGCAATGACTGTTTCTTATTACAGAAAGGAACAAACTGAACCTTAGATTAAAAAAGGAAAATTAGGAAATTAAAGGAACTTTGAAATCTTCTGACACTGAAAGAACACACAGTGAATTTCAGGACTGTCCAAACTTATGAATAAACAACAGCATGTAACAATTAGTATTGTGACTGCTTGCAATACTGCTGGTCTCTGGATTAATTTGAACCACTTCAAACAATTTTAGCTGACCACTTCATACTTCTAATACATAAACCAGATTACATAGGAGATGAGATGTGGTTTTATAATGTAATAAATGTCCTAAAAGAAAGACAGCAACTCGAAAGCAAATGGTTAATGAATTTGTTAGCAAATAGGACTCAATACGGTGAAAGATGTTTCCCAGCCTTGGCACCCAGCACAGAACCTCGCTGGTGCCTGGATAAGCAGAGGAAAGCCTTGTACACAGACCTTGCTATCTCCCCAGTAAAGTCGCATTTGCAAGTGAAGGCCATTGATAGAGATTCTCAAAATAGTGTGCTGGGGAAAAGGGGGGTGAGTTAGACTGAAAACACAGCACAGGCTTTGAGAACAAAAGGTCCTCTCACAGATTTACACTTTCCAAACACCATTGATGTATGTGAAAGAAAACATAGACGATAAATTCTCGTTCTCAGCGCACATTTCAAGACATCACTTTAATTATTCCTATCACTTCTGTTGTCTACTGCACTCCCCCAACATATGAGCAATAATTCCCATGTTTTCAGCAGCACTTTTTGTGTACCCAATGTGCAGGTGCAGCAAATACCTTGGCAAGGGGCAAAGAGATTATCACTTAAGAAAACAGTAACACTGTATAGTTCATACTTCTTCAAGGTCTTGAGCAAAGCATAAATTCTCATGAAAACGAAGTCACTGCACTTCAAGCATCAGACAGCGAACCAGGTAAGCCTTACTGCTGCTTGTAGTGCTGATCTTACCGTATTTTGCAATTTATAGATTTTTTTTCTTTCTTTCTCTCCTGCATTTGTTCAGTTATTCAAACAAGTATTTTCTCAGGTCTTAAATATAGGAGTGTCAAATACTCTGCAATAGTGCAATATACTGAAAAGGGGATATCGTTTCTAACTTGTAATTAATTTTCAGACCAAGTCTACAGATCAGCACTTCATTTTTTCCTAAGAACTCTTCACTTTCTTGCATGTATTTCAAAAATATGCACTGATGGATTTTTAACATACTGTTAAATTGTACTCTTAATACGTACTGTTAAATCCTATGCATTAATGTTGGGTATCTCATATTTCAACCTCTGTTTTAGTCTGCAGTAGTTTTTAACAGCCTTATAATTCAAGAGAATTGGTACTGTGTAAAGCATATAAACCATTTTTATTCTCCCTGATATATACATTTATATTCCAGGTTACTCTTGCAGCAAGTGGAGTGGATCGTGATCTGGCTCGTTGTTCCTTTTTCCTATGCATATACTTCTTTGAGAATTGCTTCTAAAGAGGTATAGGGCATGGGAAAATGGGGCAACTGAGGTACTTCACCACTCATCTCAAGCAGCATCGTGAAGGCAATGGCAGAAATGCTTAGAGAAAAGAGATGGGCAAAGAAATGAAAGGTAAATTTATGAAACTCCCAATTAATCCTCAACACTTGCATAAAAAGATACTGGCACTATTTACTCTGATCTAACGTTTTCTCTTAAACCTGATTTATTACAAAAGTAATATTTTAAGCATTTCTCCAGCTACATTATTAAATATATAACTTGGTCTAATGTAAAAAAGAAGTTGCTAAGAAGTTACTTCTATAATCCTTATTCCCATGAGTCTCCAACTGAAACTAAGGGAAATGTAGTCACACAAACTGCCAAAAACGCCACTTTTTCTCCTGTCTCACAGGTGCCGGGACCAGCCGCTGCTGAATCCGGGTGATGCTGACTCGTGTGTGCAAAGCCCAGTCATGAAAATGCTGCCTAAGTGGGTTGTCTGTAATATATCAATTATTCTTGGAATTTTATCCTTTAAGATCCTAAGTACTTTTTACATGATGCATGCATGTGTGGAATTGCAAAGTCTTCTCTTCTAAAACTCAGTTAATACTAAATCAAATTTTAAAAATACTGATTTTTTTTTCTTTCACCCACAGATGTCTTGGAGGTGGAAGTAGAAGCTCTCTTCGCTCATTTTATTTTGTAGAAAAACAGTCATTAAACACAATTTTTATGTTTCTGTCCAATTACTTTCATTTACTCTAAATAGTAATATGTCATATCAATTTGGGGGGGGAGGGGGGGAGGAATACTGCTGTTATGAAACAATGTAACTGTACATAATGTGTGTCAAATAAATATCTAATATTTCAGTCACAGATCAAAAGTTTGTGTTACACTGCATCTCAGTTTCTAACAAGTGTTGTAAAGCTGTGAGCTCAGAAAGAGCAAAACAAGGTGCATTAGAAGTCATTTTACCGGGTGGTTATGCTACACTAGTCTATATTAAATGAATATTTCAGAAGTTACTTTTCATCTGTCTCTAATATAATAGTGTCAAAGGACTATTCTATTTACATATCACTTTTTTCTTAAATTAAAAGGCAATTAAAAAACTTACATCCACAACCATATCTTTTTTCACTGGTTTCATATCAAAGCTTGGGGTAAAGAGAGATTGTAAGGGTTTTTTTAATATTAAAAAAAATTATTAAATCTGTTACTAGTCATTAAAGTCAAAAGGAACCCCCAGAATTACTGCACAAAAGCTGGAAAAAGACATATAAAACAAACAAAAGTATAACTAAACAAGAGACAACCCCCCCATATGACTTTGTTTCTTATATTTCACAGAAATTTCACATTAACATAAAATTTAAAAAGCAATTACACCAGAAAAGCGTATATTTTACCTTTAATACATCTCTTTTAAAACTTAGCCTATAACAAATCTGAAATGCCTGTGTAACAGGACTGCAACTGATTTTTTTTTTTCTCATGGCACAGAATGCACAGTTTAAATTCAAAGCTAATAGGAATAATAATGTCATCTTGGCCATAACCAAAAATAGAAGGAAATAAAGTGTTTGATTTAGGAGTGAAACCTATAAAAATAGCAGGCCAAATATCAACCTTAACAATCACAGAGACGCAAGCAGAAGATTGAACTGAACAACATGAACTGGTAAAAAACCACCAGATTTGGATTTTTATATGATATGGGGTTGTGGAGTTTTTGAAGCTTTCATAGTATTTCTAAAATCATTTAAGGAGAGTAAGTCTAGTTCTCCCTCTAAACACCACTGGTTCCTGATCCCACCTTCCATGGCTAAAGTGGGAACCTCACAAGCTATAACATAACATAAAATAACATAACTAATGGTTCTTAAACTCCAAACATGAGTCTCTGTAAATGTCCATAAAGGGATGAAGCAACAGGACATGTAAGTGATAAAACTCTGAACAGGTACTGGGACCAGAGCTACCAAATCTGGAGGAGGGGTGGGACAGCAATGGGACAGGGAAACACAGATAGTTTAAGGGGGTTTTTTACCTCTATCCAGCTCCTGCCTGATCTTTCAAACACAAACCACAACCCTGTGCTTAAACACCTTCCTGAACAAGGCTGAAAGGAGAGTAAAAGCTGTGGTTAAAGTGTGGATGACCTTCTCCCCCTTTTTCTTTGGCATAGTGCAAGATACACTCTAATTATAATTTAAAAATAATTCTTTTAAGTGGGAACAATAAACCTAGGAGGTAAGGACAGAATGAACCCATTCTGTAAGTTTTAAATAGAGAGACAGGATTTTAGCTATATATATCTTTTTCATCTCCTGAAGACATCATTCTAAGATGAACCTATGGAACAATGTGATGAAAATAACACACCGAGGTACGTGTCATGTTATTGAACAGTAAATACTCAGTGGCGTAAAATGAAGGGCTGGGAAAATGCAAAAAACATTGCAGTATTAGGAGTTGTACTGTCCAGCAGGTGCGTTACAGCTTGTATCACTGAGTTAAACCGGCAGTGAAAGCTTTAACAAAATTCCTTTGCATGAATATACTCCTGCTGCTCATTCTGTTTGTCATTGCTCATGTAACTGCTGGGAAACGGGAAAAATTGAACACAAGATGTCTTTTTTCAGATATCATGCCCTCATACTTGGAAACATTGTGCATGCATGACTAGTATCCTGCAGTTCCCATGACTCCCTACTCCTACTTTTGCTTCACTGTAGCTGGGCTTTAAACTAGATCAGAGAACCAACCTACTTTGGGGGGAAAAGAAAAAAAGAAATATCAGACAAAAAATTCTGCTTCCCCCCTCCCAAAGGAATTATTCCCCTGACCTAACACTTTTGTACCTGCACAAACAGCTGCATCAATATAAAGCAATAAATGAAAGGAAGCAGAAGTTGCTTATGCTGGCAGGACAGTTAGGAACCTCTTTGGAACTGTAGTGTGAGAAAAAAATTTTTACCCTTCCCCTGAACCCAGTTTGCCTAAAACAAAATACCCATGACAGATTTGTCCTAGAGAAAAACTTTCATCTCTGCCTATTTCAAAGACTCACAGACTCTTGTAAATGTAATTCATCTCTGAGCTCCACCTGTCAGCACTGCCATAAGTGACAGTGGAAAAGCAATAAGGAATTATGTTCTGTACACCCAAATACAGGGGGTTTGCTACAAAACCAATACAAAGAGGAGAAACATGCTGTACTATGAACACTTACATTCAATGGTTACTGAAACCGAAGCTAAATTTTCAAATATTATTCCAACATATACATGTTTTTGGGTTTTTCTTAAGATGCCAATAGGTCAGCTTCATCTCTCCAAGTGAACAAAAGAGGTACTTATATGAAAAACTGAGCAGATTAAACTGCTCACCAATGCTGAAAAGGAGCAGTTCATCATACCTTTCTCCTCCTCCAGATCACCTTGGATCAATTCAGGCTAATTTTCTGAGCCTCAGCTAATTCTTACCAAAGACAGAAAGAGGAAAGAAAAATTCTTGACTTTAGGGTTAAAAAGAAGCAAATCAGAACCAATGGACAGGAAAAAAATCCACCAAAACAACTTTGTATATTAGTCTTTGCTAACTTCGTGGGTTTTTTCACTAAAGAACTGCAGTTTAATGATAATTTACACACCCTGCACGTGGGCATAGAGAGAGAAAGGAAAACATAAAGAGCCTGACTCACTATCTGACCTCAAACAGCTCAATTTGGGACTAACCTGAGGGTTTCTTGCTTTAGTAAACAAATGCTACATCGACTTAATTAATGAGCTCTAATTCTTCCATCTCTCAATACTTGGACCAGATAATTAGATTTCACACAGGCCCCAGAGAGGACCCGCTGAGCTTCAGCCTCTCCCCAAACCTTTCCCTCAGCCGGGGCTGCTCCGGGGGCTCCCGGCGCTGGCGCTGCTGTCACCGCCCGGGGACAGGCGGGGACACAGCGGCCACGGCAACCCCGGGGAGACAGGCTCTGCAGGAACAGAGATGAAAGAACAGAAAGACTGGATGTTTATGGAGTATATTGGAAGACAAGATCTACTGCTAGGATGGAAGAATTTGGGGCCTTTATTTTTGTTTGGTTTGGGGTGGGGTTTGTGTTTTTTTTTGTTGTGTTTTTTTGTTTGGTTGGTTGGTTTTTGTTTTTTTCTGAGCTCTTCCCTTTCTGCAAGCCATTCATTTTAATAGTACAACCCCCCTCAAAACTTGGAGTGACAGTGTTTATTCCTGTCAGTAAAATGTATCTTTTACCACTACTGATAGTCAGTTTTGGTACACATCCACACTGTGGATGTATTTATTTATTTTTTTAAGTAAACTTTGTAACTATTACCCAAACTACCACTGGCTTAAAAGTAAAAGCATACTGGCATTATTCAATCTTAAATCTAGTTCATAGAACATGCCTTACTATGTGGACTGAATTTTCAGTCCAATAAACTATTACTTTTTCCCCCCATACTCCTCCATTCTGCAGGAGCAAAGTCTCACAGCTACAGGTAAGAGAAACCAAAATCAAGTGAAGAAAGGAGAGATAAAAGAAAAAAAAATTACAATGAAGAAAAGCTAGTGAGACAGCAAACAGGGACATGTTTTCCACGAGATGGTCAAGGTTTTTAACAAAATCTCCCTGCTTTGCTTTTTTTTTTTTCATGCTGTATATGTCTTAAATAAAGATTAAGCAGCATTTGAATTTTAATTCTAAAAAAATAAGTATTGTTTTGCATTAAAAGGAAGGGAGGGGGGTGGGAGGATGATGTCCATCATCGCATGGATAATTCAAGGAAGAAAAGCACTTCCCGCCCCAGGGACAGGCGGCAGTTCCCGGCGCCGCCCCAGCGCGGTGCCCAAGCCCGGACCGGCCCTGCCCCGCGCTCCGGGCGGAGGCAGCGGGACGGCGGCGGCCAGAGACCACACCTGGCTGGAACAGCGCTGGGACAGAGGGCAAACAGCTGGAAAAAGGGCAAAAAGGAAGTCCTGAAAGCAGAAGTCGTATTCAAAAATCAGTATTTATTTGCTAGTGAGTTACATCTCCATCTGCATATCAATCCAGTTTTCACCTTGCTCTACCGTAACCTCTCCATCTGGAGAAAGTGATGAATTACACTGACCCACTGACTGTAGACACCTGCATTTACTTATATAAAGCAGCAAATCTACTCACTACTGAATGAATCATCCTGATTCTTCCTCCTTCCTTCCATGCTTCAAGCACCGCTCTGTCCAAGTTAAAGAACTCATCCAACTTTTCAGTGAGTGGGAATATCTCCACACTGTTAAAAAAGTAATTTTCATTTCTTTTTTAATTCTCCCCCTGTTTCCTGCTGGCTTAGAAACCTAAATAGACTCCCTGATAAATCAGAGGGCCACCTAAACTCAGAGAATATGAGGAAACACAAGGCCAGAAAGACCAGAAGGAGTGAATCAATTCCCTTCAACAGCTGAGCTGGTAGTGCTACTCAACATGTTTCATTTAGATAGGCATGTCCGTTGTATGAGATAGAAATTAATGTAGTTTGTAAGGCTTTTATCTGACGAATGCCCTTAATATTTGTCAAAATGACTGAAGAACCTGTTTCCAGAGATTTTCATTGCTAGCATACTGACAAATCCTATTACATCTTCTATGCAGTAATATTTTCTGTGCTCAAACCAACACCAGAAGAATAATTGTTGCTTTGCAGGAAACTATCTTGTGCACCGATGCAATGTTTAAAAACATTAACAACTATGAGACACATCACAAAGTTGTTTCAAGAAGACACTTAAATAGACAACAGAAAGCACAGCTGTAGGTGTCACCAGACGTTCTCACTGAGGGCTCTGTCAAGAAAAACTGTCATTAAATCGCAGCAGTAAAACGTGGGTCAATTGCACCTTCACTGCACTTACTTACAGCTTACCATTTACATTCAAAGTTTGAGTCATCAGGGATTTCGTCGTCCACGTGTTCATAAAAAGTGCTGATAATCAATGGAAAATGGGATAAATGTTTCAGAGGTTCTGACGAATGTTAATTGCTAACCAGAAACACACGACAATTACCTTTTGACTTGTAATTGCTCTCATGTGATGGTCGCTTATGAGATCAAATCACTCCATCAAAGTCCTTTTAATGAAAGCTTTGCCTCAAGCCATGATCTGTATCTTATGTAAATCATCACAATAACATTCAACGTAAAAATAATGTATTTCAAGCATATTTTTGCTGGTGTTTATCACCTTCATAGCCACTGATACTTCTAGTTTTGTTGAGCTTCCTGTTTAGTTCTAACATTGCGGGTCAAATGACAACTGGTAAAAATAAAATTTGTTGTTAATTACGACACAGCCTCCCCAAAATCAATCAATCAATCAATCAATCGCACACAATACCCTAAGTCTCTAGATTTTAAACATCAACCAAAGGAAAAATAACAGAAAGATCTTAGAGGAGAAAATAATCACACAAACAATACCAAAACCCATTAAAAAAAAATAAAGCACATATTAATTTTCTAACATAATAGAACATTATACACCTTCAGTGTAGTCACATGGAACTTTAGTCATTATATCATCTACTTCTGTTTACAATAAAACAGCCGGTGCCTGAAACCAGAGTCACTTTCATTGTATGCCTGTACATGGTGTTCTGCACTAAAAAAGTAGAAAGCAAGCCTCACAAGCTAAACCATAGTCTGAAAGGCTACTTTCCTTATAGGTAAATAAAATACTGTATTAGCTTCCTGTGTTTTGAAATTAGGGTTTTTCTCCTGAAATTGTGCAATCGATTATTCCAATATAGTCAGATAATAACATGATCGATGATCGTAGGATAAAAAAAAAAAACAAAATACCCACAAACCGACAAGTTTCATTAACACCAAAATACAAATTTAAAAACTGCCATCATAGTGGCAGAAACTTGGTTGTTTCAGGACATTTGTTAATCTATTAAAATAAGCACAATAATAATCAACAACTAGAAACGTTAATATAACACAGGAATCATGTCTTGCTAATCCTTCTGGTTAGATGCTGTACACTGTTACCTGCAACACTAACATTACAATGATTCACTGATTCATTTCAGAAACTGTCTACTACTCACTCGGTTTTTTAGACCAAACTGTACTTTCTCCAGGATTAATAGCAGTACGAAACAGACTAACTAAAAAAATAATGGTCCATTATTTGGAAAGGTCCATTTCAGACAAATCGTCTCGAACACTGAATAATTTCCCAGTAATTTTCACCATAACTTTATGGAAAGTAAGAGGGGGGGTGGGGCTGCGGCGGTGGTGGGTTCGGATTGGTTTTTACTAAAAAGAAAAGCCGTAACTTTCAACTTGCATCTTAATTGCTTTTAAGAGCTGCAAATTGCTGTGGGTAGAATCAGAAGCACATGAAGACAATGCAACCACTGTCTCTGTTAGTTTAGTCAGAAGAGCTTTTCTTTGAAACATAAGTGTCAGGTCAGCCAAGTAACCGCTTTACCTCGAAGCGTATGTTGTCACCTACTAGAAGTGTCATGATTCTTAAAAAAACAAAACAAAACAAAGAAACACCTCAGACTGCTCAGGTAGATCTTCAAGATTTTTTTTCTTTTTACTACAAGAAAAGACAAGACTTTATAAAAGCAGATGAATTTATGTATGAAGAATATTCAAAATCAGAGTGTAAACATTTCTTACGTGTGTCACACTTCAGTGTAGTTAACAAAATTGCATTGCATTGCATTTTGTGGGAGAAAATAATAATCCTACCTGAGAAATATAGAAAACCTAAGAGAGAGCTAAGCTGCCAGTGTAACATTATCTTACTTATGCCATCTCACTATAAATACATCACCCTTCATAAAAGGTGACATGAATTTCTTTGAAGTTTAAGAATTAGCACGTTGTCTCAAACATGTTCCGCTCCGTGTGGAAGCTGCTTCATTATCTCTGACTGTATAAACTCAAGCAGCGGTGACTGTTTACTGAAACAACCTGTAAACGTGTTAGCTCGTGTTTGCAGAGGATAAGGACTGTGCCATCCCAGACCCACTTCAGACCGTAAAAGCGGTTCTTTTCTCACCCTTATCTGAATCATCCTTGAACAGACTGCCTCTGAACAGAGTTTACACTCCTCTTCTTTGATCTACTTCATAAGAACATCAGAACTGTTTACTTTGAAATGCACACATTTTTTTCTTCGGATGCAGGGAAAGGAGATGGTGTTCTAAGACATGGACACATAAATTCAAGCGAACTAGTAATTTTTTTCAGTGTTCCCTATGCTGTCCAATATCCTGACACATAACTGCTCATTGCTTAATCTTATTCTTAAATAAATTCATAAATATGAAGTATGAACTCAAATTATTCAAAACTTCCCACCCCGTTTTCTGAAAATGACCTAACGAATTGTTATGCAAATGCCACTGTCCTCTAGTTTTGACCATTTTCTCCCTGAAGACTTCTTAAAATGTCTAATACTACGTAAACTGAAGTTAACAAGCGCACATAAGACTTCAGAGGGAGATGAGAGCCCCGACAGCAGCACTCTGCCTCATGGACAGCACCAAAAAATATTTAACCCTGCACCTTCCAAGTAACTCCAAGCTCAAACAACCTCTACCCACCCGGATTTAGTAAAGAGCACAGAGTTTCTCACAGGCATATTGATAAGATACTGTATCAGCGTTCCTTCAAGATTTCTATCTGACGAGGACTACTTACTTGTTCCTACCTCACGTCCCTACTTCCTTTGCTGATAGAAAGGCAGGAGCGGCTCAAAATTTGGGTATAAAACTCATAAAATAGGTTTCTCCCTATCCTTTCTTGTTATCAGTCCCTTCTGAATCCTCGTCCTTCACAGCAGGAGATAAAGACTGGGGGGCCGAGGGCAGCCCGGTCAGCGTGGAGAAGCCCAGGCCAATTCCCATCACCTACGTGGAGAGACGACTCCGCTCTGAACTTGGCGCCAGGTCAGGCAGCCTTGAGTTCTGCAAACTACCGCGCTCGGAGATTAGGCGGATGTAACAATCACCTGAAAGGGGAGATTAAAGCTCCTCTCAATGAGGTCCTTTGTCCCCGGCCTCATTTGATGCTCTGGACCTTTTCAAACCACGCCGGGGAAGGCGCTTTAAATGTTTGCCCCGACGGCCGGGGCGGCTCCAGTGAGGGCCGGCAGGGCTGGGGACATGGAGAAGGGGCCCTTCTCGGTGGAATGGCTGGCCCAGAGCAGCCGCGGCGGAGCCCGGGAGATGCCCGGTGAGTCCCGGCCGTGCCCTCTGTGTCCCCCAGCACAGGGGCGGGCGCGGCGCTTTCTGTCACCGCAAAACTCTGTCACCTACGTCGGGGCCCGGGGCCCTCCGAGGGAAGGGTCCCCCGATGGGTTCCCCCCTCAGACGCCCCCATCTGTCCCCGCAGAGTCGCCCCGGCAGCGGGAGGCGGCGGAGGGCAGCAGCCCCGGGCACGAAGCGGGGCGGTCCCGCACCAAGTTCTCGGCGGCGCAGCTGCAGGAGCTGGAGCGCAGCTTCCGCGAGCAGCGCTACATCGGCGCCGGAGAGAAGCGGCGCTTGGCCGCCGTGCTGAACCTCTCCCAGAGCCAGGTGAGCGCCGCCGCGCCCTCCGCCCGAGTGGGACACGGGCCCCCCGGGAGTGGGAGGTACCTCACGGTCACCGGGGGACGGGACAGGGACAGGGACAGGGACAGCTCCTGCAGGTGCGGCCGTCCGTCAGCCTCTCCCCGCCGGCAGCAAATGGGGCTTGAGCAAACTGACAGCCCGGCCCGCCGTGCCCGCCGGAGCCCCGAGTGCTCAGGGACAAGGTGCCAATGGAAAATGGTGAATCCAAGTTCAAAAGCTGAAATTTCGCTGGGGATAAATGTATTTTTGCAATCTCCAGAACCCCAGTTTTCAGGCTAATTCTTTCTTATGGTTATGTATTTATTTGATGGGTGCATTACAGGATTTTTTAACAGAACTACCCCTACCCAGCCCTTTTAGCCCCACTGCACAAGTCCTGGTTACAGCCCTGGGCCATGTCTAAGTATTGGCTTGTCCATACATCACGGAGTGTTCACGCTTTAATTCCTCACCGTGCCAAGACAATTACTCTGCATTTAATATAGACCATTATTAGCCCTACACCTTTACTGTTCATGCATTCTGTTACTTTGACAACAAGTCTGCCTTCAGGGTTGTATCGTTGTATGGAAAAGGGATAAGGGGTTTGATTCTTGACTCTTTTTTCTTATCGTCAGATAAAGACATGGTTTCAGAATCGTCGTATGAAGTTCAAACGCCAGACTCAAGATGCCAGGATCGAAGCTCTTTTCTCGGGCTTGTGTTTGCCCTGTCATTGTCACCCAGACACGGCTACATCCAGCTATCCTCATGGGATGGATGTCAACGTCTCTGCTACCTCTGCTGTCTCCCTTCACCCAGCTATGCCAAACCCTGCCTTGTTGTTACCTTCTGTTTCAGCTCAGTCTCTTCAACCAGTTTTGCCAAGTCCAGCTTTCCTATTGCCTCCCGGGCCAGGATTATCTTGTTACTCTTCTGTGCTTCCAGCAGTGACTCTAACCACTGAACATAATAGACTGATGTTCCAATCAGATCTTCCTTCCTGTTAAAAATGTCAGCCATTATCTGCAATCTCAAAAAAGTGCCAAATATCTCTAAGAGTAACTATTTAACTTATTTTGTTATATTAAAAAATTAAAGATTCTTTGAATTATTTTCTTTAACATAAAAAAGTTTGATTAGAGGAGAAAATAATTTACCCATATTAGAGAATTTATACTGACAGTTGAAGTGGAGGACATGAAATCTCTCTTTATTCCTATAGTCTTCACCATGCTGTATATTTTTCTATCTAAAAGTTTTCAGAAAATAACCTATAATCATGTAGGGAACTCCACTAAAAAAGTGGAGTACTGTTTACACTGAAACTTATGTAGTAATTACGTCATTTAATAGGCAATGGTGTTAAAAACTTTGTCCATTCTGAGTTTTTAAGGAAACATTTGCGAGCTACAGCCAAGTGCATTTAAATTAAAATGTTACCAAAGGTAAAAACACTATGAACAAAATTGAACAAGGTGTCCAGTATTCTCTTTTATGTGTATATTCTGCATCATTCTTCAAGTGGTCTCACCTGTTTTTTGATGGACAGGTTGCATTTATGCACTAAAAGAGAGATAAAGCTCTACGGAATTAACTGGCAAGCATGTATGTTGATGCCAATGTCAAGAATACTTGCAATTTAAATCTGCTTATGAAAACGAATTGTTCACCAATTCAGGTCTCTTGGGACACTCGAAAAGAAAACATTTAACTTTGTATTTCTGAAAGTTGCAGCTGTAACTTGATAGCCTCCCTAATTTTTAAACTGCAGAATTAGTTTAGGCTTGATCTTAGGAACACTTAGGGTAGTTTCTGGAAGTCACAAAGCAAGTTTTATGGAAAGTGGCAAAGCCAGGCCTTTAGACAATGGGAAACAAGAGACCTTACATCAGTATAAAAGAGCTGCAGCAGGTGTGCAGACTAAATCTCCTCCCCCAATCCAGGCCAAATTAACTTGCTTGCTAGGTGATGGTTGGACTGCTCTGCAGTTGTAAGGAGAGAAAAAAATTAACACAAAACAAAATAAAAAAACCACCATCACCAAGAGAGAACCCCAAACCCTCCCCTCCTCTGCTCACAAGGCAAAAAAGGGGGCCTGCTACAGCTTTGTGCATTCCCTTTCCCTTCTTCTCCCTTCACCCTCCCTGTCCGTGTATCCTCCTCCCCAGCTGCCCCCTTCATCCTGTTTGGTAGACAATAGGGAGGAGGGGAAGTTGGGAGACACTAGAAGGAATTTCCCGCACCACACCCCTTCTCTGTGCCCCACCAGGGCAGCACTGATCCGTGACACAGCCAGGCACCCGAAGGGACAACCTGTGCATTTCTCAGTCACTTTGAAGACACTCTACAGAAAATTCCCTCTACCCCTTCCAAGGTTTTTTTTTTTTCACAAGTGAGAAGCCCCTAGGCTATTACATCGAAACTCTTGATGACTCACTGAATTAGAGGGTGGAGGGTGGAAATTTAAACTACAATGCAACAATCAAGTAATGTATTTAAAAGGTCTTACAGGTAAATTAATGAAACTTCATTAAAATCTAGACTAAGAAATAAGTGTTAACTAAGGGCTTTTAGGAGTGAACAACAATCCCAGAAAGAACTGAAAAACTCAACACATTTCAGGATCACTAAAACAAAACACTGCATGTTAAAAGGGAATAGATCAAATTGCTTAAAAAGTGCAAATGGAAAAGTATGCAATTATAATTGTTTTCTAGTGGTGAGACAAAGGCCAAATTTTCAGGTTACAACCCCATTCAGATGACGTGACTTTGAAACAGACACAATTACACCCAAAAGTTTTTTGCCTAGCATTTGTTTTGGCAATTGTAAAACTTTAAAAATCCATAATGAAAGCCGTTAATTCCTGTTTAAAAACATGCTGACTTAATAAATATTATTACCTCTGGCTGCCTCCACATGGAAGATGGGACTGGACTTGTAATATTTGATTACTACCCAGAAGAAAACTCACTGACAGTTTATCCTTTGGAGAATGTACTGAGCTCTAAGCACAGTGCAGGGCAACTGGGTGCAGTTGCCTCTGTCCAGGCTACCAAACGCTCAACAGCAGACAGACAATCGCGGTGGGAGGGTAGGAAAGTCAGACAAAATGTATTTAACCATTAAATCCATTACTTTTACAGAAGGACTAGTTACCACTGCAGTTTGCATTGCACAAGTGCAACCTTTTATAGAGTTGACGCATAATTCTCTTCGCAGTTTATTTATTTATATACATACACATTTATTAAAAAAAGAAAAAACTGGGGAGGGGGAGCAATGAAAACTATCTACATAACACGCTTTAGACTAGATTTATTAATATTTTAATATTAATTATCAAATATAAAATTATTCATGGTCACATTTAACTTAAAATAATAAAGATATTCTTCCAAATCAAGCAAGAGATTCTGAGCATGAAATACATTACAGCATAAAACACTGCTTTTTCACTATAGTGCATATACAGGGTGGCATTGCGTGTCCATTTTGTGCTGGATAACTGGATGGAAAGAAGGATGAGGAAGGTGTTGATGGTAGTAGGGCAGTTCATTTGCCATAAAGTGGTAGGTGCTTTGTGATGCATCATATCTGGGAAAGGAGAAGCTGAACTGCACAGCAGGCATCGGGGTAAAAGGCAGGAGTCTCTGGGACTGGGCAGCAAAGGGGTAGTGGAGACCATCCTGAAACAGAGCTGGTGAGGCCCCTGAGGCGTAGCTGTGGACTGGAACAGGGGACACGAGGCTGTGCTGTTGGTCCTGGATCTGTCTCTTCAGTTTCATCCTCCGGTTCTGAAACCAGGTCTTAATCTAAGCAACAAAAAGGGGGGATGTAGAAGACAAATCAGGGACTTGGCCTAAAGATAATGTGAAAACTACTAACAAAAAACTACGAACAACCGTATCTCAGCTGCTTTTGCCATTTTGCTTCAGATGATATTGGCACAGCCGGACTGATGCCTTTGCCCTATTTAGCAGAAGGCAGAGGACCTGCGGGACGCAGAGGGAAGAGTCCTGCGTTCAGTGATTTTACAATAATCAATTACAGTCTTTAAGACCAGACATGAGCTCTGCATGGTCTACACGCAGATCGCCGTATATCCAGGACAGTTTACCTCACTAAGAAATAATAAAAAACACCAACTTGATAGCTTCCCGATAGAAAGCGCCACAAATTTCCCCGAGTGGTAACTCGTTAATCCCCGAGGGATCCCACTCCCACAGAGTAAAGCTCTTACTAGAGTAGCCACTCTTACCAAACTAACCTACGTCTGTTCATCGCAGGAAAGACAAACGCGGAGCCGCCGATCTGGCTTCTCCTGCCAAACGGGGCCGGGAAAAAGCC
>JANPWX010000328.1:562763-640299 GCA_024734555.1 Trochalopteron elliotii | reverse complement strand
TGCCCTACACGGTTTACGGTGTCGTAGCCCGAGGACTCGTCGGCGCTGAGCCAGCCGCCGTCGAGACCTGCACAGGAGGAGGAGGAGCGGCAGTGAGGCACCCGTCCCGGCTGGGCAGTGCCTCCGCCGCTCCTCAGCCCTGTTGCACTGGTGGGAGTCTGGATCCCGGAGAGTCCCCGGCCCGCTTCTCCCTCCTCTCTAATGCCTGTTCCCTCTTCACCCACCTGGCTCCGACGGGCAGGGGTCGGTGATATCCTGGGGGTGGTCTCGGCTCCGCTCCGGAGCGCAGGGCTCGCTGTCCGCGGCCTGGCCCGGCTGGGGGCTGCCCCGGCGGGGCTTGGCTCTGACCAGGACCGTGGGGCTGCCCAGCGAGGTGGGGGCGCGGGGAGGGGGCGCACAGCATATGTGGGGCTTGACCCCGTGGGTCTTGGTCTCTGCCGGAGGGATCTGGGCCTGGTTCATGGCGGAGAAGGGCTGGGCGAGCCACGGCCGCAGCTCGCTCTTATATGGGCGCTCCGTCCCGGGAGGGGTCGTTTGTAAGTGCGAACACACATCAAAGTGGGAATCGAGAAGAGATAACAGCTACCAGCGAGGAGGAAAGTTCACACGTCTGGTAAATGTCTACAGCGCTTGGCTCCAGCGTGTCTGCGGGGCCGGGGAGACCCCCTTGAAGTGCAAAGCTGCTCCTCTCCCCTGGAGGGCAGGGGCAGCCCCAGCCCCGCAAATGGGCGTCTAAAGATGCCGTGGCTGCCCGTGGCAGCGCGGGTTTACCGCTCCCTTTTCAGTCGCCGGGTCCCACATTGCACAGACGCCCGAAACCAGCCCCGAGACCCACACCCACGGGGCAGGGGTGAGGGATAAGGAACCTTGGCTAGAGCCTGCCAGCCCTGCCATCCTTCTCCTTCCCTGGGAAAAGCCGTGGGGGGCCAATGTCAAGCAGTCCCTACCCACGAAGCTCAGCCCTTAGTGCCCGCGCCAGAGCCAGGCTGGGGGTGAGCAGAGCCTCGGGCCCTCTCAGCTTGAACTTGGCGCCGTCTGTCGAGCCAGAAAACCCATCTCCCCAATCGTTTAGTGATCAAAGCGCTGAGTGAGCAGCGGAGCTAGCACCTCATCAACTTCATACTGCCCCAATCCATAGGCCGCTTCCCGAGAAGGACGGTGCCCTTGTAATGCAGGGAGGGTACCAAGACATCTCCCGGCACAGCTTGGCTGAGGGAAAGGGGCATCTCAGTAGCTCGGCCAGTCTCCATGTTCTTCTTTTGTTCAACTTCACCGCGCTTCTGGTCACGCCAGTAAAAAATACCACACCGAACAGGAGCACACCTGGAGTAGCCATACTTGAATAACTCACATTCTAACGCTCGCTTAAAGGAGGATGGAAGCAAGCGCCAATCCCTCAAACTGGGTAAATGCACTGGTAGGACCCCAATTTCAATGACCATTCCAAAATCCTCAGAGTTGCTGCTCGGATGCATCCCCGGAAGGAGTGGACACCATAAACCTGGGTCTAGTAGGGAAGTAGTCTGTTTCTTTCTAAAACACAACAATTATCTATGTTCCCACACACATGGGCAACGTGAGGGTTTGTTGGTTTTTGTTTGTTTGGGTTTTTTTTGCCTTAAAATAAAAATTTAAAAAAAATAGTCAACCAAATCCCAACTAAACCACCTCCCCAGTTTATTATGAAAATCATTTGGGAAAAAAAAACCCTCATATTCGTGCTATTCATTTTCATCGTCTCAGGTGTTCCCGTAACTCCGTGGCCGAGGGAATAGATAGAATGTTGTCGACCCCTCCCGATCCCACAAAGTCGGCTTATCCCCACACTGGCCCCGGGGGAGGGATAAAGCCCAGGCACCTGAGCAATGCAAACACCTTACCGAGCCCGAGAGCTGCAGGCCTCCTGAAGCTTTGCTTGCAACACCATCCCCTCAGGGCAGGGATGGGAAAGGCTGTTGTTGCCTCGGCACAGTCCCGACAGAGAGATCGCCCTGCTCTTGGAGGGGTGCTGGGCACAGCCACTAAAGAAGTTTCACTTACTGCTGGCACAAGACTGTCATTTTGGCTGATATGCACAAGGCAATGCAAATGCCCAGCTGAATACAGTTGGATCTCACCGTGGAACAGAACCGCATACCTGTGAGTGCCACTGACCCAACCGAAACCACTGTAACAGGGACATTTAAATCCTAGACACATTTCAGTCAAGCAGGGATAGGTCACTCACTGTTCCCCAAATGAGCTAAGAGCCTGTACATTAATTTTAATAACTTCAGGATTTAATAACTATGCCACTTGTGTTCGGTCCTTCCTTTTCCAAGGCAAACGCATCACTATGTTATCTCCGATCTTATTTCAGAACAGCCAATTTCTGAATAACCCCAAATGTGGACAAATCCAAGCAGAAAAACTCATATTCTGCCACATAGAAACTCATTCTACAGCATTCAACAGCAAGTTGTCCCTCGTAAGGCAGTGAGTGCTATCTGCAGAGCCTGACTACCTCACCAAAAAGAAGTTTAGAGTCAATACAAGAAAACTACTGGTGTTTAGGAGCTTCTAAACTGAGCACACCCCTACCCAGAAGCAGCATGCACCCAGCTTTCAGCAGGGCAGCCTCCCCCACCGTTTCTCCAGCAGAAGAAACCTGTGCCAAGCCAGGCCGCCTTGGGTCCCCCATGCCCTACAAGCCCCTCACCCAGGCACACAGAGACATCCAGGGACACTCTAGGAGAGACACTTCATCCCCTACTGACAAAATTGAACCAGGAGATGACCACTCAGTGCTGGGCCCAAAGAGACCAACATTAGCATTGATACACTATGTGTCTTGTAGAAGGGAACTATTATTAACCCTGAAGAGCTGCTGCCATTTCTTCCCTTGTCCTTTGTGGTGGGAATGCAGGGAACAACTGACCTATCCCACTGTTTGCTGAAAGTCAATGAAAACTGATTGTTTTTTATTAGACTCCAATCTGAATTGCCTATTTAATGAGATACTTCAACCCAACATCAGGATCCCCCCCACTCCAGATGAAATTAGCTGCATCTGTGGATCACAAAACCCTGGAACAGATGGGAAAAGTGTGGAAGGTGTTATGTGGCTGTTGTAGTTCCCATTAGAAAGAGGTGGCAGCTTGAGAAACTTGAAAACTTTAACGACCCTGGGTGGGCAGAGGTGCTGCATCTGCAGTTAAATCTTCCCCTCATTTTGCAGTAATATGGGACGCACATGAGACACAAATTTGAGACAAAAATTTGCAGAAATTTAAAGCTCGTTTGAGACACAAATACTTCCATTCAATTCTTTTCTATCACATGAAATTTTTACAGCATTCAATTGATGTGATATATAAACATGACGAAAAATTAATCTAAATTCTCAGGGAAAATGATGTATTTTCCTATAGAACTCTGTATACTCAGAACTTCAGAATGTTGTACTATATTGGAAAATGGATCGGTTTTTTTCCATGTGTTATATTAAAAACATACTGGACCCATTTCTCCAAATTACATTTCAATGTATTTATTGTTCTGCCTTTATTGTATGTCAGCCTTACAACCATAAGAAACATGCTTGCTGCTTCCAGAAATGTTCTGAAAACTTATCCCCTCTTGTAACTCGGTGTGATACCCTGAATGTCAGTGCAGTGATTCACGGCAGGATGTGATAATTACAGATACGGCTGTCAGGACAGAGTGCTCTTCTTGTGTGAGCTCTGCAAGTCTTCTAAGGACAAATGGTAGATTTCTCTCTCTGGTATGCCTGGGAATATTTCATCTGGGGCTTTGTGCACACGTGGAATATAAACCCATGGGAACAGGCAGGACTGCAGCAGCCCTACAACATGACGGTATTGCCTAAGGAAGGTCCAGCCCATCGTTCAGGCTGCAGCATCTCCTGCACAAGACACTAGATACTCATCCTTTGAGAGATGCTGAAGTACTTTTGGTGCCCGGGAATGTCGTCAGTGTGCCAGTGCAGACCATCACATTGATTTTGCATGAAAACATAAGAAGTGGACATGAGCCAACAGAAAAGTAGTCCTTCTCAAAGGGAGTAATTGCTAGCATAGTTGGATGAATCTTCACGTTGTAAACTTCCTATCTGCTAGCCATATATGTAAGTAGACCATGGGGAAAAAAAAAAACAACCAAAAAAACAAACAACCTCCCAAAACAACATACAGACCAAACTATCATAGCATTTGTCATAGGTTGAGAGCTGATATACTAGGCCACCAGATCTGGGATAGTGTCTCCGTCATAGGCAGATCCCAAATATATTTATGAAAAGCACAGATTTTCCAATACCTTCTTGACAAAACGGGAGAAGTGGAGATGATTTGGGGTGCGATAAAAACAACCGCAACGCCACCCAGTCCACTATGTTAAAGCGAGAAACCTAACAAACCCAAACCAAAAAGACCCCAGCATTCAAACCCCACAAAAGCCCCCATGTTTAGCTGCACAAATGGGCAGGAGGAGAGAGCCTGGGGAAGTGTAGTGGCCCTTGAGAGGTAAGTAAAGTCACTGTAAGGAAAGGGGTTTTAACACGGCTAAAAGTGCAGGCAAGACCAGCCAATTTGCCCTGCTGCAGAAGGGGCCCCAGGAATCCCAGGCCCAGAGGCAGCCGCAGGGCCCGGGCTGGGCTCCTGGCCGGTGGGACAGCTGATGGCTGTTTGTACCCTCCGCTGCTGGCCTTTGGAAATGCTAACTTGGTTATTCAGCGTCTCCTTTGATGTCCTGATAGGTGCTATTAGATAGTCAATTAGGCATCAACGAGATCGATTGTTTGGGAATAGATGCTTTTCTGTTTGAAGTACCCGTGAACACTAACAGTGCCATCACCCCGCCGCTCCTTTGCCCACGGGAACAATGCGGGCTAACACACAATAAATGACAAATGCTACTGACTCAGCCGGCAGCGCTGCACCCTCTTCCCTCCCAACTCACACGCTCAAGCCAAGCCAGATATTCCCATTCAGCGACTGTGGGAGCAAACACGCACTTTGCATTAAAAACGATTTTTCAGGGAAATATTTTTGTGTGCTTTGCAGAACTAATGGACAAAGCACCTAGCTAAGTTAAGTACAAGTTAGCGCGAAACAAACTAGTACTTGTATTTCTATGCACGCCACCGCCACATTGCCTGAGGACTCGCGACACCTCCACAATTGTTCAGAATTGCCCAGGGAGAATAACTAAGAGCTGAAATAAGAATTAAAGCACTTAGCGTACCTGAATACCGAAGAGACACTGGGATTAGCTTCCTACGAGGTACTGTTAGAGGATGACACTAAATCGAAGCCTTGGAGTTTAAGACATAAAGGAAGGGTAATAAAATCTACGCAAAGAACATGTCGAGACCAAGAAGTCTGTCCTCTTTCTTCCCCCCTCCATTTTGGTGGGTTTTTCAAGTTAATTGTCATCTAATTGAGTATCAAAGAAAGAGATAATGGGCAGCAATTAGATGTAATGGCCTAACAGTGCGAGATCTCTCTCGATTAGCACACAACGCCGAAAAACTTCACCTAGTTTGTAAAGAGGTCCCTGGAGTGGCTCCACCATGTCTGGGAGCTGCAGGGGGGTGATATACCCCCGATCCTATTGCCAGTCCCCTGATGGCTGCTTTAGCCAAATTGGGACGGGAGGTTCCGAGCGCGGTTGCTGGCGGCTCCCCAGCCCCGCGGTGTTAATTCAATCAGGTTTCTCCCCCTCCGCGCACGCACTGCAGGGGAGAAGGGCTTTGAAGTTAGCGCTCTCGCAATTTTCCCCTCCCATCTCCTTTAAGTCCCCAGTTTCCAGATAATACAACCTCTCCCTCGAGAGCCGTCGGGCCGGGAGGGTTCTGACAATTTCACCCCACGAGCATTAAACTACTCCTCCCCAGCTAATCGACTCAGCTTTTTCTTTCTTTTCTTTTTTTTTTTTTTTTTTCTCTTCCCTTTTCTTCTTCCTGTTTGTAGCTGACTTGCCCACCCCGCTTTGAGCTGCAGAAGAGCGTCCCGGGGCTGGGTTATTGTGGTGCGATTGGGAAACAAAGCGTGCTCCCCGCCGCGCTGCCGGGGCTGCCCGAGGTCGGCTGCGGGCGTTTGCGGGCGGGCGCGGTGCCGGAGCCGGACAGCTCCGATGTCCTGCGAGGGGCTGCTACAGTCCGGGGGTCTGCACTGACACTAGTGCCCCTTAACTGCTGCCAGGGCTAAAACACAGTGAAGGAGAAGTTCAAATAAGCCGGAATAAAGCATGAAGTCCGAGTTTCTTTCAGATCAAAGGAAAAGCGAACATTCACATTTTAATGCAAGAGTTGGACAGCTTTCATTTGAGCAATTACAGGGAAACAGAAAAATATTTGCAAGCTAGCCCTGCCAAAACACTGGCAAGGTATTTCACGTGCTTGCGGAGTATACCTGTGGCCAAGAAGTCATTAAGTTAAGTGACCATTAGCACCCCTTCGAACAGAGATGAGCTTGTGTCTCGCCAGCCGTTCTGCAGCTCGTACCCCCAGAGCTGGGATGCCCTGGTACTCTCGCTCACCAGCGCTCAGCCCTGGCACGAATCCCGGCAGCCTCAGCCAGAGCAGGGGAGCCGCACACACCCAGCCACACGCCGAGCCTCCATCCCTGAGACCGCCCCGCCGCCCGTGCCGCTCGGCCCCGCAGCCCCGCTGGTCCCCACAAACCCCGCGGGCTTAATCACGGCAAGGATGGCAGCACTGCGTGCTGTCCCCGGCAGCACGGCTTGTCTCTGCCTGGCTCTAAACCTCTGCACGGAGGGGAAGCCGCTGCCCCGCTGCGGGCACCGCTGGGCGTGGTGGAGCCGAGCTCGGGTGGGGACAGGACAGGGCAGTCCGGGGCCGGCTCCGCTCCCCTCGCCCGCCGGACGGGACAGCCCAGCCCAGCCCGGCGGCTGCAGCCCCGCGTTACGAGCCCGGGGGCCGGGAGGGCAGACCCAGGGGATGAGGGCTCGTTCGGGGCCGCCCCAGATCACTTCTCACCGGGGACATGGGGACCCAGTAAGGTGTGCTCCTCTCATTCCTTTTTCACGGTTGGGGTGGGGAGAGGACGACACCCTCCTCCCCTGCACAAACTCCGTTCCCGCAGTTCCCCGCCCAGGAAACCGTTCCCCTCCGCAGGCGGGAGCACTTTGTTCTCCCTCTCTCCTCCTGAGCTTTTCCATCTGTCTCTCACTTCACCCGGGCCCAGCTGCGGTGCTGCCCGTGCCCACTTTCCTCTCACCCTCCCCCGTTTGGTCCGGGGCTGGGGCGCTCCCGGAACGCTGCGGGTAGTCCCGGTGCCCTCGGAGTGCCCCGTCCCTTCACCCACAGCTCCCTAAACCGCTGCTCTGGCTTCTGAGAGCAGGAAAGGTTATTACCATCATTCCTTTTGTATGGGCTGAGCAGGGCATTTGGAGGAGTGGTGAGGCTCTCCTCTGTGGCCATACAAGATTATAAAGGGATGGAACACCCAACCCTTCAACCATTACTCCCCTTGAAAACAGACTAGCCACATGGAGTCTAATGATTGATAAATTTTTTTGAACGGTAAATTGTACATGTATTGGCCTTGACTGTTTTGGTATTTTAAACAGAGCAGAAGAAAAACTCTTCTACTTTAGAGCAGAAGAAAAATACTCACGATCGCAGCTCTTTCTGAAGACACCCCAGTTCCCTAATGACGTTTGAATCAGAGATTTCTTCCAATCAATATTACCGTTTAATGATATCTGACTTGGAAAAATAAGTCTCCCTCGAATGGGAATTTTACTGACTTGTCAACGAATTTCCTTAATCCATAACTGCATAATGTTCCTGATATCTCAGCAAGATCGATAGCACCCTTTTTCATTTAGCTGAAATTCTTGCATTAGAGACATACAATTTGTGCAAACAAATACTAATATCTTAAAAGACTAGAAAAATACAGCATAGGTTACAAAATGATCAAGACTTCCAGAGGTGACTGCAAAGCCCACTGCCCACAGCAGCATATAATGTTGCTTTTTACCAGGCAAGGGTGCCCAATCAAGTGGCAGATTGGCCCCTGTATACAAAAGATATTCAAGGAGGCTGACAGAGAACCCTCAGATCATTCATTACAGGAGTTTAAATTACCACTGTGCCGGAAATCTTCTAATAACCCCTCAGATCACCTCTAAAGTGATGGAAATTTTTATTGCTCTTTTCATGTTAGTTGACAATTGACTTTGAAAAACTTATGCCAACTTAAAGTCAAAGATAATTTCTCACAACCCTTTTTCTGGCCTGAAATCAGGCCATTTGATCATCAATTTATTAGCTCATTATCCAAAATTTAAAAGTGCATAGCACTATGGTAAGGAATTTTACTGCCACTTATGGAAAACCAGCTTTGGAATGTTGAAATTCTTTTGATCATCACCCTTGTACCCTGATAACTGCATGTGAGATGACTAGATACTGTTTTGTAGGTAAGAAATGTCAAGATCCTTTCCATGATCTGTTTAGGGAAGAGGTTCTTACTAATCCACTGAGGCAACTCATAAAAACGTGAAGGTATATCATACTTATTTAGAAAGTAATTGTTTAAATCTTAAAAGCATCTGTTCTGCTACTATAGCTGGCCCAGTTTTAAGTAACAGGTGTATCCACGAAGCACAGTTCCATGACAGAAAATCTCATCTAGTAAGTCGCTGAAGGGGTTGGATACCTTTAGAAGACAGAGGGAAATTCACGCTTCTTTGCACTGAGCCACAGAGTAAATTGCAGGGAGGCAGAAGAAATCTAGATAAGGAGTTTATGCTTCTTTAAATGAAGAGAAGCTTTCATTTGGGGCAGGATGAATACCCCTACAACCCTTGAGAAAGGAATTCACATGAAAACTGAAAAAAAAAAGGTTTATTTAAAGATTCCATTTATATTATTGTTTGTCCCACCCCGTTTATATTTTACAGTTGCCTATAAATGCAAGGGCCTGAAGTCCATGACTCAGATTGTCCAGCATGTCTTGGTAAATGTTTAGATCGGTGCTGCATAATAACTCCACCAGGCAGTTACGGACGAGGGCAGCCCAGATATCTTATCAGTAGTGCAAATCCTCTTTAGTCATTGTTCGTATCAGAGGGTCAGACACCCAGCAAGAAAGCTCTGGGGTCCTGGTACCCTACAAAGCAGGGTGCTGCCCAAAAGCCAACTGGCTGTGCTCTGCAGGCGCTGCTGAGGTCCAAGGCGGGTGCCGGCAGGGCCGCCAAAGCGAAACCCTCGGAGGCAGCCCCTTGCCGGGGCACAGGCGGAGGCCGGCCCACATATGTGAGCGACAAGGGCAGCACAGCGCCCTGAGGTCCGTAAGGGAGAGCGGGGCTGCAGAAGGGCTCCGTCCTCAGCTCCTGCAGCTGCCGCTTGAGCTTCATCCGGCGGTTCTGAAACCAGGTCTTGATCTGGAGAAGGGTACGGGAGAAGGAGAAAATACGAGGTTACAACGCCACTCAGGCTCGTTTATCCCGTTATTTGAACCATGCTGTGGCCACCCACCGAGCCCGCGCGGTGCCCCCGCTCACCTGCACCTCGGAGAGGCGCATCCTGCCCGCCAGCTGCCGGCGCTCGGCCGCGCCCAGGTACTGCTGCCGCTGGAACGAGCTCTCCAAGGTGCTGATCTGCTCCGCGCTGAACGCCGTGCGCAGCCGCCGCCTGCACGGCTCCTCGGGGCCCGGGCACTCGGGACCTTCCTCCGACACGGGCTGCCCCGCTCCCGATGGCCTCCCCCCTGCTCCTGGCGACAAGGACAAAGAGGAAAGGGTCAGCCAGGCCCGTGCACCGCGTGGGGAACAGCCCGCCCTCCTCCTCCGCCCCCGAGCAGCCACCGCGCAGTGATGTCTCCCCGGCCCAGGGATGTCCCAGAGCCGCTGTCCCCCGCCCCGAGCCCCAGGCTGTCCCGGTGTCGCGGTACCTGTGGCGGGAGTGGCCGCCACTCGCTCCCTGCTCCTGCCGCCTCTGCCGTCCTGCGGGCCCGCCTCAGGCTGCTCCTGGCCCCGCTCGCTCTGGCCGAGGCTAGAGCCGGAGCCGGGCCGGTGGCCCGCGGACGATGTTCGGTGTGGAGAGCCCTCGGTGGGGCTCTTGAGAGTTTGGCTGCTCTGGGACAACCATTCCACGGAGAAAGGGGCCTTAGTCATCCTGCCTTGTTTCAGAGATGCCGGGAAGGAGATATCGGGGAGCACGGGCCTCTCCTTTATACCGCAACTCCCGGAGGAAAACGCTGTTTGTGTAAATACACATCAAAGGGCTAGATAAGTATCATGTAATTGCTATCAGTCCTGCCCCCCAACAAAAGATATCGTTCACACATTGCCCCAGTTCGCGGAGGCTCGGCTCCGCCGTGTCTGCCCCTGAGGAGTTCACTCCGCCGTCAGTGATTTACAGCTCTTGTTACATCCTATCCCCATGCAAATGGCATTTATGGAGCTGAGCAGCCTCAAACGGCGCTGGGGAATGTACCCCCGGGGAGCGCAGCATCGCCGGCCGCTGCAGGGAGAGGGGACGCTGCTGCTTCCGATCTCCTTCCCCTGGAGTTGCTTTTCCATTCCTTTTCAACACCAGGCCCACTGCTCCTCTCAAGCCTGCTCCTCTCTGGGCTGAGCCCTGCGTTCCCGAGACAGCCTCAGGCGGGCAAGGGGAGAAACTCACTCACTGAGTTCTCCCGCACTGCAGCATCAGGTTATAAGCATCAGGCACAGGCTGAGAGGTTTGGAGGAGAATGTTGTGAAACAAAAAAAGGTAAATGTCAAGGTCATTGGATTCTATGAATCGTTTATATAAAAGTATGGCTTCTGGACTAACAAATCAGAAAATGACAATTATTGCCTCAGAACTGACATTCTGCTGAGAGTTTTGCTGAAGTTACAGAATTCATGTGATATCTTCCCTCCCAGATCTCTTGCAGCTCTGCAGGTCATCCAGATTTCTCTATCTTACTATTCCTCTTTTTCTTCTTACTACGTTTAGTGTGTCTTTCAGAAACGTTCCCGTTCATCTTCGCGTTTTGTGCGTGACAGGAACACTTGGCTGCTGCAGTACAGCCTCTGTAGTATACTGACAAAAGGCTCTTGGTGCTTTATGGGCAGTTTTTTTCTGCAGGGTAACCATGAATTCCCTCCCCTTTTCACCCTCCTGTGCAAGAACAGAGCATTATCAACTGCATTGATAATTCCTGTCACAGCTCTGCTTGGTATCAGTCTGCCTCCAGAGATCATGATTCCACATCTTATTTATCTGTCCTTGTTCTTGCCTGCTGCTTTACACTCAGCCACCACCTGCACACAAGCCCAGTGCTCTGTCTGTCTACCCTGTCACTTGGCCAACCTGTTATTCTGCCACTCCAGCTGCATTTCTCAGCATTCACTTTCTCTGTGACAGCAGTTATGGTAACCACAGTTCTAACTATTTCTTAGACTGTCTGTGAGGTTTGAAAACCCTCCTAACTACTTTATGTCTAAATCTTTTCGTGTACTCAATTTTAATATTATATAGATATATTTTTTCTTTATATAAATCCAGTAAAAATTTTATTAAAATTCTCTTTGTCAATCTTTTCCTAAACCAAACATTTCATCCTCTTGTCCACTCCAAATGTAGTTGCTATATCCATTCATCAAGAAATCCTACAGTTTTTTGTTCACCAGAAAATTGTTTCATTGAACTATAATCAAGTTTGACTTGTGAACTTCTTTTAGGCTCTGTCTCTCATTGATTGCTCATTTTCATGGCATAGCATGAGTCCTCCTTTGCTCTACCAGTGATTACACTGTTCAAGAGTTTGTCTCTAAGCCAAACAAAAATACAAACACATTTCTCACCTTTATTTAAAGGTGTCAAATAACCAATTTAGAACCACAACCATACATGACCAGAGCCCTCTTGGAGCCCTTTGTTTCTGCCCTGTGTAGGTAAGGATTGACATTGCAGCCTGAGCCCACTAAACAAGTTTCCTGGAGGAAAAATGGTGTAAAAATGTGTAAATAAACATTCAAGCATTAATGCCTCCCATATATGTTATCTACCTAAAAGAAGTCCACAAACACTTCTAGCATGGACAAAGCCTGTGGGAGACACACACACACACACACACACATCTATCTACATATATATATGTATATACATTTGTGGTGTTTTTTCACCAAACAAATGGAATTGTTTGATAATTAATTATTTGAATCCTCATCTATTTATCCTTCCCAAGCATTTTCTGATTAACAATGGAAAGTTTAGAAAGCTTACTTGACCAGACTGTACAAGATTGCTTTTAAATTTCCTGTTTTATAACACACACCCCCACCAAGCCTCCCACCACCTTACCCCACCCAACCTTGAATATTTCAGGTTCTTTACTATTCTTTTCTTTAGGTAAATGTGAAGACTTCCCCATCACAAACCTGAGGATAAATTTTAAAATACCAGAGCTCAGAAGCTCGGGTATTTTTTGCCAGTTCTGTTGACAACATATCTCACAGGGCAGACCAAGCAGGCAGGAGATAGAGGGGAGACATACAGATATGTTCTCTGTTCACTGAATTACTGAAGGACAAGTCCCTCCACTCAGCTGCATTTAACATGTGGCCTGGCAGCAACCTCTCCAGTCAGAACTGGAATATCAGTGCCACTGCCTGCTTGCAGTATCCTGCCAAGCCTCCCCTGCAGTCAGGCAAAATGCCATTCTCAAGGACTAATTCTCATGAACATCAGAAAAAAGAAGTGTAGCTTCTCTACAAGCTCTGCATCACAGATGGGGCACAATCCCATCCCAACGAGATAAATATGTCCCACGTGCCAGAATTATTTCCAGTCGTAGTCCTTACAGAATATTATGTATAAGTATAAATAATATACTTTTATCCTACTTACATTCTTATATATATAAGAATATATATATATCTCTATGTATATCTATATATATACATATATATATCTTACATATATATCTCTATATATCTATATCTTTATATCTCTATACAAATACTTTTTGAAAAAATATAAAAGAGTCTATTTCTATGACATTACTTTTTCCAGCTTTATGTCAGCAAATAAAGACACTCGGCAAGCTGCCACATAGGACAAAAAGAATACATAACCTAAGATGGAGCTCTAAAAATATTGAGTTTTATCATCCACGATACATCTCCCTTTACTGATTTGAAGACTTTTTACCATCTGAGCTGCAAATTACATCTGCTGCTTTATTAATTGCATTGTATTGAAGTAAATGACACTGCAGAAAGATAGTGTCAAATGCTGAGCTCCCAGAGACACAAATTGATCATGGTGTGACAAGATTAAACCAAATCTCATTTCCATTACACATAAAATGTATAAGTCTCCTGGACAGGTAGCAGATGACTTCCGAATGTAATGACTGCTACAATATTTAACAGCTGCTAGTTTAATTTTATCTAAAATTCCTAAGCTGCCTTCTTTGTGTTTCTATCAATTATTCATTAAATGCTTGTTTGAAAATCTGCTAAACTGCGATTCAGAAATACCATGTTTGGAATCAAGTGATATTCCCAACGATATGAAAACCTGCTCATGCTAATGAAATTTGTCAGAATAGGGCAGGGACAGATAGTAGCTTTTACTCTGTTGCTACAGCAGGGAGAGACAAAGGGCTCAGACATACCAACATGATTGCCACTAGCAGGAGTCTGGAGATCCATTACCATAGATAATGGCAATACTCTATGCAGATGTTTGCAGAATACACAGCTGCCCTCTTTGGGGAGGCAGCAGCTTCCCCTTCAGCTCTGCAGAAATCTTCACACACAACACTGGGCTCATGTTGAGGAGGTTCTGCAGAACTACCTACTTGGCTGCCTACTAGACAGTTGATAATATTGAGCAATATTGGATAATAGATAATAAATAGAAATATTTTGGGATTACATCTCAGCCTTTGAGAATTAATTGTGGCTCCACATCTTCCAGCCCAAAGCTCAGCTCAGAGCCCTACAGAGGGGGCAGAATTGTGCTGAGACATCCCCTGGCCATTGGAGCTGTGGAGGAACTGAGGAGAGAGCATCTGAGGGTGCCGACTACCCTGGGTTCCCACAGGTACCAGGGAGAACTGCCACCACTTGGCCTTGCTGCAATGGGTACACAAGACCAAAGGAAGGGACTGTCCCTTTGTACCAGCAGGGGACCCCTTCCCATAGCATTAGAGTGTCCTGTGAGACCAGAGCAGAAGGAATTTGTGATTCTTAGGAGTAGCTAGGTGGTGATGCAACTCTAAGAGTAAAACCCAGGCAGTTTATGCCACACGGGGCCCTGTGTTCACCTGTGGACACGCAGATTTCCCATGAAAGTCTGTCCAGGGAAGCAAGGGCTGCTGGCATCTGCTATGCAATTTACATGGTCTTTGCCCTGGTGTTTATCCAAACATTCTGTTTCTGACTAAGCACTATTTAGGACTTAAAAGCATTACAAATGGCCTCCAACCAATCTCTTAATTATCAATTATTATCGTTATCTTTCCTCTTTGACAGAATAAGAGCTATTTTTCCATGAGGCATTTAAAGACTGTATGTGCAGATATACCAGGAGGGCCTGGTATAAACACAGTGACAATGCACAGATGAAAATTAAATGTCTCATCATGTGTGGAATTGATCTAAATCAACACAGCGCTCAAAATGCCAAGAGCTCCCATGGCTCCTTAACACAAGTCTGCCACCAGCAGATAAAAAGAATCAGTGAAATGTTTTAAAAATATATATATTCTGCAGAGACATACTGCAAATATTAAGAAAGAAAACACTTGTTTTCATGGCTCTTTACCCAAATTTAAGCTTATTAAAAAAAAGTCAAATTCAGTATGAAGTAGGACCACATTTGAAACATGTACTGCTGTTGTTATAGAAGCAAGGTATAGCAGCAGAGTCCTTTATTTATTTATTTATTATTAGACAAACTATTATAGTTGGAAACCCATCCAAGTTTCAGGAATGTAAATCCTACTTCAGCACTCATTGCTTTCATATTGCCAGAGGGAGATCTCTATGGACACTGTTCAGATGAAACTGCTCAGAAGTCTGTAGTTGGTTTAATTCTGTTTGGACTAGAAAATAGACTTTAAAAATAATTAGACACACTTAGACACCTTGTAATCTTTTTAAAACCTAACAGAGAGGCTAACTTCACATTTTACATCAAGACCTTTTTCTTTGTCAGTCTTTGCTGAAAGATTTTTTCCCACGATGATCACTTCTAAAGTTACATTTATCAACATATAAAAGTAGAAATGAATTCATCAGAATTTTTCCATTACATTCATATTTCCCACAAATACTTTCTAAAGAAATTTTGAAAGAAATGAAAGAAATTATATTGACCAAAGCATTTATTATTCGTGAAAGTAACTTTTCAATTTCCGCTATTCAAGAATGAATAATTTGCCTCCTTGATTTCAGACTTAGCATTTGAGCATGATGAGTCAGTCAGCAGGAGAATGGGCTATCACAGCTGGCAGCCCTGGGACATCTATCATGCTCTGTGCCCATCCTGGTCTATGCCATACAATGCTGCTTTGAAATGCATTGGTCTCAGCAGTGAAAATGTTTTACTGACTCTTCCTTCCCCTCTAACTTACACCTAAAATAAATAAGGTCTTTGTATTGCTCCAAAACCAGTCTGTTCAAATTAAATGGAAATAATCTTTACCTTCTTTTTTTTTTTTTTTACTGACATCAAGGCCTTCTCCATTTCACATTTTTAGTTATTTCTCCCCTTCATCTGTTGCTCACTATACACCGTTTCTTCCTATTTTCCTTATTCCAGTCACTTCCATCAAGTATCCTGCAAATGTTACTATTGCCTGGAGAAGAGAATAACTTTGGCAGGATATACAACTGTAGCAACAGACCATAAATGACACTGTATGTCTGCCTTCACCTATCCCAAACAGGGACCACAGACACGTCCTGACATTCCCTTCGTTTACTGATAAGGGAAAAGCTGGACTTAGTGGGTGAGGACAGGAATGTAGTTAGGTTAAGATGCTTAATACTGCCCCTGTAACCTACAATTCGATGTCTGTGGTTCCTCCAGACAGTGCAGTGTAATTATTTTGCCAAGTTTTACAGAAACGAGTGTATTACACATGGATAGAAGGTCAATAGGTTTTAAGACTATGATGATGTGTGTGCATGTTCTCTAAAAGACTAAAGGGAGCAGCTGAACGCTGAATATAAATACATGTCCATTTCACAAATGGAATATATATTAAAAAAACCCAAACACCTGCCATTTTGTGTTTGCATGTTTCTAATGGGCAAGGTTTGGGCAGACATCTGAACGGCCGATGGCTTTTCACTCTCCCTTCGCTCCCGGTGCAGCACCAACACGTAAAACGCTGCAGAGAGCCTCTTGTGCCATCTCCTGGTTGTACCGAGACTCCACAGCCAGAAAGCTGCTACAGAAAGGAAGGGAAGTTTAGCTGAGGCAGTGATAGAATTCAGGGGATCATTCAGGTTGGAGAAAACCTCTAAGACCATCGAGTCCAGCCCTTACGCCAAGTTCGCCACTAAACCATGTCCCTGAGTGCCACATGTACACAGGAACACTCCCGGGACGGTCACTCAGCTCCTGGCAGCTAAGACGACTCACCCAGTGCACGGATGTGCATGGCAGGCTCCGCCTCTAATCCCTCTGCTGCTGCTTTTAGCATCAAGTCACTTTTTCACTGCATTAATATATGTATAGAAAGGAAATTCAGCATTTCTCTATAACATCTTTGACATCAGTTCTAGCAACCCATCCCACAGCATCACCTACATTTGGTATGTATCTGTGGAAGAATGCAAATAAACCCCTGAACACTGAAGTGACCAGAACACAATTAGATTAATAATTCCCTGTAAGTAAGCAGGTAAGTATCTGAATTATGTCCAATTTACTTTACTGAAGATCCCTACTGAGTTCCTCTCCCTTCACAGGAACAAGCAGGCCTGTGCACCCATGAGAGAGTTTTATCTCACTTGTTCTTAAAAATTCACAGGAAAGCAGATCTCAGAGGTGTGTTACAGACGAGTAACCTATCCCAGTGCTTCACAGGAACCTTTCCAAAGTAAAAACTGAAACGAAATCAGCCTTCTTTCAAAACCAAGTGCTTAAACTTCACAGAACACAAAAAACCCCCTCACCTTGCAGCTACTATGATTTTTTACAGCAACATTTCACATTCACAGTCTGCTCAATCCAATCTTGCTGTGTAAATCCAATTCTTTCAGTCTTTCTCAGATTATGTTTCTAAATATATAATTGTGGTCCTCTACTCTCTCTCATTTTGGCTGTATGTATCCTAGCTGCAGTGCCTAAATGGTAAAATATTCCTGCTGATGCTTCTCTATTGCCAAACAGAGCAAAATAATTACCTTCTGTCATGTGCAGCTCTCATGTAGTACTTCAGGTGTTCTCCCCCCACCTTCTTCTTTTCTTTTTGCAAAGTGTACACATGGATTCATATTCAGCTTGTGATCTCTTATGGTCCCCAGGGATTTTTACTGAAGCTCTGTAGTTATTTTTCATTTAACATTTATCCTTCAAAGCCACGAGACTTGAAGCTGAAATTTAAACTGTTATCATGATTATTGTGAGTTCTAAGCTTGTATGTTGTATAAGCGTGCTTTCCACCCCACCTTGTATTTCAGCAGTAAAAGTCACAGACTTTCCTACACGTTCCACACAGTGTAGGCCGTGACAAGGCTGCCTTATGGTAACTCTGGCTAGTTTGCCTCCCTCACTGGAGTATGCAGAGTTCCCAGCAGGTCTTATCTTGTTACTGTGACAGTTCCCTTCTTCCCACCCGGGTATGTTGAGAATGGAACATGTTTTAGCTCATTACTGTAAGCCAGAATAGTTTGCTTCCCCCCACCTGCAGGGGTGCCAAGGTGAAGGCCATCTGCAGATCCTGGAATTCAAACAGCAGCACCTGGATTATATGGGGCAGCTAATGAGCAAAACAGGACATTACATACGTATGAAATGTTAATTAGCACAGATTTCTGTACTCACCCCCACAGCACTTTCTCTGGAGCTTCACTCCTGAGCAGGGCTCCAGTGCATTGGGTCCTCATTTGAGTGGTGCTCCAGGATTCCCACTGTGGGAATGCTACACTTTTGATAAAGCCAAAGCTCTCACTTATTTTGTGCCTTGTCCCTGAGGGATCTGCACCTGCTTTTCACTCATAACCCCACTCAATTCCCTTCCACAGTTTAACAAGCATGTTAATTACCCTTTGAAATGATGTACTAACCAGTTGTGTACTCACCTTAGAGGCCCATCATCTGAATCTGAGCGACCAAAAATATAACTGGGCCAGGAAGATCTGTCGTCAAGGCATTTATTGACTTCACCATGCTGTCTTTAGCTCTTGGGACAGTTACCTTAGCCACTAGGTCATTTAAAAATTACTTCATGGACAAAAGCACATCAGCCTTTTAAATTAGTCTCTAAGCTTGCAGATTTTCAGACAGTTTTCAGACGGTAACTCTCCTAGTGTCAAAGTCTTCCTGGCTCATTCTCTGTCATTCTCTTTACCTTGCCTTTCCATTCATTCCTGTGGTCTTGCCCATTGTTACAAAGTAGTATTATTTTCTCGTTCTCTGTGAACTCACTCATTCTTCCTCCATCAAAAATACAATAATTCCAAGATTATTTCAATTTTCCTCATTATTACAGAATGGATTTAATCAGAAGTTAATGTTATGATACATCTAATTAGCTTGATAGTCTCTGACCTGCATTCCTGGTTAACTTTGATCATGACATGTATTGTTTAGAGGGGAGGCAGTGGAACAGCAAGCACTCCAGGCTTTTGCACTATCTGATACTTACCTCTTCTGGTAAGCAGAGAGCTCTTACTGTACAATAGAAAAATATTTAAAAATCCATTTTTATTGTTTTGCTTTTCCCTTGCTGACAATTTTTTTTTGTCTGTCCAGTTTTGTTCCTAACCTGCTGTGCTGTTCTTTTATATTTGTCCTTGATAATGTAGCTGTCTTGTTTCTACTTTTTTTCCAGTATTCTTTTTTGATTCTTTTCAGGTAATTGATGAGCCCCTAATGCAGCCATAGTGCTCTCTAAGTTTCTTCCCTTTGCATGTGGATAGACTGTTGTTATATACTTAAAATATGGCCTTAGCAACTCTTCTTAGAAACTTTCAACTTTGTGTTTTAATTCCTTCCCCAGGACCTCATGTACCAATTCCTTGAGTTTGTTGAAGCTTGCTTTTTTGAAGCCCAGTGTTACTATTCTGCTTCTTTCATCTCTTTCTTTCCTTTGAATTGTGAACTCTGTCTCATGGTAACTTTCATCTTGATTGCTTTCCACATGCAGATTTTCAACAGTTTATCTATTAAACACAGTAAAATCTTAAACATTAAGATTATTCCCTATGGTTCCAACACTTGCTGATATACACAAAGCTGTATCTGAAGTGTGCTCACACTGGGCTCAGAGCAAATCATATCCTGGCTGCCATCAGAGGGATAAGAAGGTGGTGTGATGTGAGCAGGTAGGGATGTGAGCAGACTGTACTTCAATACATCCCTTGGTCTGGAGAAACAATAAATGAGAGACTACTTGGGACATTTCCTTGCAATTTTTAGATGTAGCCTAGGATATTCAGTATTTCATCAGTGTAGTTGATTAAACATGGAAACTTAGTTGTTTGGCACTCTATTGAGTTCTCCACATCTTTCTCTAGGTTTCAGTCCATTATCTTTTATTTAAATAAACTAATTTGGGGGATTTTGTATTCCCAACAATGGTCTTTAACAGAATTATCCAACCTTTGACCTGCAGTTTACCTTCATGGAGAAAAGTTACTTGCTCATGTCTGTGAGATCTGTACTTTCATCTCAGGCGTCATCTGTTCTTCTCCACCTTTTATTTTCAAGTCCTTTGCTCTTTCACTTCCTTGCATCAAGAAAATGAAAACTAGGAGATATCTTGAAGGGACATCAAGACGCTTCTTCCCCAGAAGAAGTGACTTTATTCCCTTTTCCCCAGAAAACACAATAATCCTAGTCTGTGACTGTGCAGCTGATTATCCTGGAATTTTGCTACTTAGGTGAATAATTTACTACTGTTATTGTTTATGAATTTTATCACATATGACAGCAAATAAACATCTATTTGCAGAGTTGTTGTCATTCATCGATAGATTAAAACCAGCCACATTAAAAGTTTCTTCAAACTTGTTTGCTGCAGGAATTTTTAAATAGGAATTCAAAAGGTGAAATTGTGCATTCTCATATGTATTTTAGAGGGTTATCAGACTATGAAACCACATAAATATAAAATCTGAAATGTCTGATGGATGGAAACACCCCAAAGTAGTACCATAACCCAACACTATGCATTAATACCAATATAAGGTTTGATACACTGAAGCATTCACAGAAGACATGAGCTAATTTTTAAAATCTTGTATAGCACCAGTTACTGTCATAGAGTAAGTAATATTTTCTAGATGTAGTAACACAGAGCTAAGAAATACATGAGCTAATTCTCATGAGTGCAAAACATAAATGATAAGAAAATTCACAAAAGCAATTTCAAAAGTCTGGTAACTGTATAAAATGAATTTATTAAGATCATGTGATTAGCAAGTCTTGTGGAGTACTTTACATTAGTAAAACTTACGCTACTTAAAATTTTACTGTCATTTAAAGACAAGGTGTGGGTTTAAGTGAATGGTGATTTTTAATTGGCAAAACCCCAAATAACTACTAACAAAACCAATTATTTAAAATAAATGCATACAGATAAAATATGTGAAATGTATGTCTGAAAATAATGTTATCGTTAACATTCTTGAATCATAAACGTAGGAGGTAAATATTAAATGTCTTCACATTTGGCAATTTTTAGAGAAATAGCAACATGATTTACTTCCCTAAGGGTAAGTCAAAATATTATAATTACTGACATGTTAAACCTACATATGGTAAATAAAATAAATCATATTAAAAGTAGGACAAAAGCAAGCAAACCCTGTTGAGGACTGAGTTCTTCAGTGTTTAAACCAATAGGAGCCAAAAGTTAGTAGTATCATATTAGTAGGAAAAAAATAACTGAGTATTTAAAGGGAAGTATGGACACACCTTGTTTTTACTGAGGAAGATGAGAGAGGGTTGAGATGTAATATTGCTGTTACTGACAAGAGAAAAGGAGAAGCCTTCCTCTTATACATTGAGAAAGCTACATTTTAGCATGTGCACATGCACTTCTGTCAAACACAACAGTACAACTGCAAAATACCAGACATGTACACGCTCCCATTTCTCACATTATTATCCTTCTCCATCACTAACACTCAATGAGGTACTTAGTTCACATCTGCCCTTCACTTTTCTCAAAACATTTTCTTTATATTTTTTTAACACAGTTCTAAGCAAATCACTTTCAGAACAGTGCTTAAGTGTTTCTTGCCCTTCCCTACTTCTCACTCAACACTACCACTGTTCCCTCTGGTAGAAATACTTGTATTTTTAATTAATTTGTAGCCTTAACATTCTGGCCTTGCATAAACTTGGGTAGCACAACAAATTTTCTAGCAATAGCAACACATTTCATGGCCATTTAGAAGGTCCCGTAAGTATATGATCTATGAACAGGTTAGCACCACAGTTTTACAAGCTGCAGATCCAAATTTCACATGATTATCTTCTATTGGATGCTGCTGGAGCACTGTGATCTACAGAAACAACCTCAGGAGCAAAAGCCATACTCAAATGTGCACACACAGAGACATACATAAATTGGCAAAGTGACTCTTGTGCCAAATACAGATTAAAAAAAGCAACTTCACATTTACTGTCTTCACAATGCCAGGAGTGCAGAAGCAGAGCAACAAGTTGGTAATACTTACATTCAGATCTTACTTTCATTTGGAAACAGGTTAGTCTGATGACTTTAAAATCAAACTAAAAAAAAAAAGTTGAAGGATAGCATTCCTCTCCTTCCTTGGCAGGAGAAACAGACAGCCAATTATTTATGTCAGTTACAGTTTTCATAATATACAACATAAAAGCATGACACATCAAGAGTCAATGAATAGCAGAAGATCTGTTTCTGAATTATAAGCATAATATGACAGGATATAACTGTACTGTGTTTCTATAAAAATAGATTCACATTTAATGAACTGTATTTTGAACTCTTCTAGGCCAACTTGGCAACAGAAGCTGGAATTTAAAGTTTTTTCCACAGTATTTTTTTAGATATTGGTTTTCAGGCTAATTAATTATTTATGCTAAAGAAGAGTAACAAAATTAATAAGCCTTTTCATTCTCTCTTCAATTTTATCTCTTTTTATTCTTTTGATCTGCCACCCAGTTGCCAACGATTCAAATCTCATTAGTCAGCATTTTACAATTCCTTGTTAAGAAATAGAATAATTTCAACTTGAGACAGTATCTTATGTCGCTTCACTGAAGTATTTGCTTGGAAATAGGTCCAGTAGATGAAGTCAACTTAATCCAGTTTTACAGTCTAGACCCAGAATAGAACAGATGAAACATAAATAATTACTGAAACGTTGCTTTCATCTTGCGCAGTGTGTCCTGAATTTTTCGAGAATGTTTTTCTGCTGGTATCTGATGGAAGTTGGCACAGTTGTCAGCTGCCAAGGCAGAAATGTCTGCATTTTTAAAACGAGTTATTCTTTGTTTGAGGTAAGACTGTAGCTTGAAATCTGGTGCATATGTATAAGGATTCTCTTGAAAGGCATGAACTTGGCTCACAACTTTTGCAATATTTCTTGTAAGAGAATACGGTAAAAAAGATTAGTTTGTTTTGCTGATGATAAAAACAAAGGCATAAACCAAAAAAAAAAAAACAAACCTTAAAGGAAATTCAAAGGCATTGAGCATTTTATTCTCTTGTATACGTACCTCTAACAACATGTCTAAACAAATGAAACTATTTGAACTGTTAATTGTGAAATGCTGCATTAGCTCTCACTATCTCATTAGACAATAGTATAATAAAAAATATAGGTGACATACACACATAATTAAAATAATTACCTAAGTTTAGCCCACTTGTGAGCTCCATTTGTCATTGTGAATCCTCCAGTTTCAAGTTGTTGGACATGCATAGCTAAAACAAGGGCTGATGGAATTGTTGGAAGAGTTTTGAATCTGTCTCCTTCCATCAGACATAAGCTGTCACTTTTTAAAAACACCTAGTTAAAAAATGCACATAGATTAATCTCACATTAAGTCTTGGGGAAGGTTTTACAAGTTCTCCATGTACTTAACAGTACGTTTATTTGTCATGAATATTAACTTTTGGTACTGAGGTTGAAGAAAACACTATGAATTCATCTTTAGGCAAACTTTTTAAAGTACAAAAGAACCTAACTTTAATCAAAAGATATTTCATACATAATTTCAATTGTTCTCAATCACAGGCAAAAATCACATTTTAAAACCCCATTCTGCTTCAAAATTGTACAGATCAATGAAAGAATTCCTATAATAAAATAGGCATTTAAGATTTTTCAGAACACATTACAGCTGCAAAGCTTCTGCAGAAATCTTCTAATGCAATGTAGTATATCTAATGTTTTAGCTTGCTTTTGAAATTTTGGTTTCCCACATAGGACACATAGAGAAATACTGAGATTAAAATTTATGTAAACTCTTGGATTAGGAGTAAAAAGTCTTCAATCAAATTAAACTCCAAATTAAAAGCAATAATAATGGTTTGCATCCTACAGAGACACCCATTTAAGCAGATCTTGCACCTTCTCTAACCCCAAAGATGTAACTTTGTATTAAGGACTTTATACTATACCTCAACAGCCTTGAGTTCCTCCATTATCTCAGCTATTTTTGCAGGTAGAATTTTCCAGGCCTTACAATAAAACAGAATATATTTTTGGTTTTCACATTAATGTCTATATTGGAACAAGATTATATTAAGCAAAATGGTTAGAGAACAGAGTCCCAAACTTACTGGCAACTGTCGTACAATAAGGTTTTCCAAGCCTGCCAGGATTTGCATTGCAGTAGCAAAATTTCTTTGTTCATAGCAGCATTTTGCTATAAGAAGAAATTTTGATAACAAGCTCACCTGCCGCTGGAAAAAGATTAAGATATATAATATACACATATACATAGTAAATCTACATAATAAAATTAAATGAGAAGGAAGAAGAGGCATTTCCTTTTTCAATTTGTTATCAAAATTGCTGACTGTAATAACATTTTCCATCACACACTTTTTCCCTTCTTGTCACTCAGGTGTCCTTGATAAAAGTTTGACCCGTAGTCCCCTCAGACAATCCATTTCTTACATTCTGTTAGGTTTTGACACCTGCTACTAAAAAACATCCAAGACACTTCTTGTGACAACAAACCAAATTGTTAACTGCCCATTCCCAGGTGTATTTCAGAGTATTTCTTGCAGGTTTGCTACATAGCAAGTCATAGATGATGACAAATAAATGACTGTTTTGTAGTTAATAGTACAATAAACAATAACAAACCTTAGTTGTGTGACATGTCACAATTTCAGCAGCAACCCAGGTGCTGATACTGTCTGCATTTTTTAATAATTGCAGAAGGTACTGGTCTTGTATGCACTTGGACAGAAACAGATTACAGACTTTAAGTGAAACTGTCTCAGCAGAAACTGCCCTAAGGAAAATACAGAAACAAAAAAAAAGGCAAAAATAATTCTGGCTGATATTGGATTTTTAAAGAAAACTTTGATTGTGAAGAAGTTAACTTCTAACCATTTAAAATAATTTTGCATTTCTTGCCATCTTGACTTTAAACTTCATGATGTACATAGTGAGCCATGTTACTTTTTCTTCCTTATAATTACAAGGTGAGTATAACTGATCAAAAAATAAGCATATACAGGATACATTTCTGTACATAAAAACACTTTCACCAGTCATTAGTGCATAATAAAACCCCAGCCAATCTGACACAAAATAACAGCCAGAAACCCAAACTCAACAACTGCCGCCACATAAGAATCGAGCCTGATATCAAGTGGCACCACACACGTCATTTCCCATGACTGAACCCCAAAATCTAAATCTAATATCAACCAGGTGATCTAGCCTTGGCCATTGAACAACCTATAAAAAAAAGAGTTGCTTTAGATGTTCATTCCATATCATTAGAAGCAAAAATCTACCATAGGTAGTGCAATTAACAACTACTAATTAGAAGCTAACTGAATCCACTGAGTATGTAAGACGTAGACTATCACAAAAATAATTAGGTCTATGTGGCTGGATGAAAACATTAATTACTGATGAGCAAATAATTTAAATAGGTTGGTAACCACTCTAGTAATTATAGAAAAATTCCTGTATATTTCTGAATACCAATAATTCATCTCCCTAATAGACAGCAGGAACATTGTACAGAGAAGCTCTGGAGTCTCCATCCACCTTCAAAACCCAACTGCACACAACCCTGGGCAATGTGGCCCTGCTGACCTTGCTTTCAGCAGGGTGCTTCGACTACTTGAAAGGTTCCTTCCAACCTCAGCTACTCTGTAAGACTGTAAATGTCTGAGATTTTATATACATATACACATTCATGACCAAGGATCTACTTCAGAATCCATGACAGTTTTTCCCTGCTAAAAATGAAACCTTTCAAGCAACCCCCAACACAAGTTCTTAGAAATATTTTGGCCTCAACTCACTTCAGAGTTCAAAGAAATCACCTGGCAAATGTGGCCTTCCACATACATGCGTGTCCACAGCTACATACCTGTATCCACGTATGAAATCTCCAGAAATTAAATAACCCATATAAATAAGCTACCTAGGCTGTAAAAAAATAATAAGTATTTCAATTGTTTCTCTGTTTCTGGCTGTATTAAAAGTGTAACACTTTAAATTATTGTGCATCAACAGAATTGAAGGGCACTTAAAACAAGCAACTTACTTTGGCACAGTAACACATTTGTCTTTAACACCAAGTGCTCTGGAATTTAGGAAGTGTACTGGATGACATTTATTAAATACTTCCTAAACAAAAAGAAAAAAAAAAAGCAAGATATATCTGCTGTTAGTTCTAACAGTTCTTTTAAAATACTTGGGGATAAAAATGACAGAGTATGTCTTCTTTCCCACCCCACCTGCATGAATTATGAGAGGAATCACAGCCTAAGGATAGCATTAGATGTTCTAAATTTCACTGTAGAGATTTCAAGAGAAAAGTTTCAATTCAAAGTCTTATAAAATAGTATTAAATAAGCTTGACACAAGGTTGGGGAGTGGTAAAGAAAGAAGAGAGTAAGAAGATAGATATTATTTGTACTTCCAAATAAACCTAGACCTTTGTACCTGTTGCAGTAGTGTAAGCTGCCAACAAAGCTGTTGGGCACTGCACTCCATCAAGACAACTGGTCCCACTTCATCTGCTCTAGCTAAGGAGACTGAGGATTCTTCTGTGAAACTGCCACAGCAGGGCTTTGGCAAAACTGCTGAACCTGTGTGCAGCCATTCTCTCTGATATTGTGTAATTGGTCCCATACCTTTGGATAGTTTCCAATAGAAGTTCTGTAGAAAAAATAAATGTAAGGTTACAAGTTCTCTCAAACAAACACTAAGCCTTCCCTTGATGTAACTTTCAAGAAAGTGTTGTTAAGAGAAACACTTTTGTGCATGCAAAACCCTTCAGCTCATCTTCAAGGTTAGCCCAGAACAAATTGGTTTACTCAACACTGCTATTTTAAGCTAATATAATATGCACAGTGGATGAGTCTAAGCAGGAGTCTGCCAGATCTCAATCAACAATCAGTATTTAAAACAAACCTCTGTGTATTCAAGCTTGCTGCCATAAAATATTTTACGTCTCCTTTTTGCTTAGAATCAATCAACTCTTTCCAAGAAATACTTGTTTTTTCATTCTTTTCCCTTCTTCCATTTTCCATTACCATTATTGTGCAGTAAGAATAAAAAAAGTCCATGTTCCTCTATTCTGATTACCCTTTCTTGGCTGAATCCCCAGTGTATCCATGGAATTGTGAACCTTTATCACAAGGTGATGTTTAATTCAGGTTGCACATTAATGATACATTTGACTTTCATACGTTATTTTGGACATTCTAAAGAGATCTGGTTTTGGGAAAAGCCTGCAGTATATTCTGGTTTCTGGGGCTGTAGAACACAATAAAATAGTAAATACAGACAAAAGTTCAGACAAGTCCTTGCTACAAGCTTTGAAGTTCTAGCAGGGAACCTCGTAGCTCCTGCTGTTTTCTTGTATTTATAGTCTTCCAAAGATGCCTAATAAAAAGCATTAATGGTTGACAAGGGGGCAAAGGTTCCCAAATAACTATGACTCACATGCTAGTGTCAAGAACGACAAGTTCGACTGTCAAAATTTTGATTATCTGATCTGTGATTACTGAAAGAGCTGTCAGGAGTTAAGATTATTGTCACGGTTACAGAACTGTCTGGATCTTAGATACTTTCAAAAAAAATTTAAAAGTCAGGTACACAATTTTCACTAAGTAGGTCTGGACTCTAAGTTGGACGCTTCTGTTTTAGTCAAAACATAATATATGGAAATATATTATGTGCAGTGTATGCACCATACACTGCAGTCTGAAGAAAAGACACACCTTTCTGGAAACATCTTCTGAGAGCTTTTTACATAGGGAATGTAATGTTTTTCTGCCCTCCTCACTTTCCTCTTCACATTTGCCCACACCAGAGTACAGATCAGCAGTGCCACTTCTCCTGGCAGAGGCGTCCTCAAGCAGTGACAACAAGCGCTCCCCGTAGCCATTTAATGAAGCAACCTGGGAATGCAAAATTGACTAACAGAACACAGAACTCAATTTCCCAGAAATTACAAGCAAATTACAATACAGTTGTAAGATTCTTACCTGCCCAAAACCAGACATACTGAACACAGCTGTCAAATATAGCATTATTCTTCTTTTATTTACTTTAGTTGTACTTAGGGCAACTTTTTGTAATAACTATGTTACATACTCCAAAACTGACTTCATTTTTTATTCTTAAAGGTTCTACTGAAATTCTGAATTACCTTGGAAGAAATAAATTCTTTTAGGGTACACAGAAGATCAGTATTTGTTGCAAAGTCTACACTGTAACAGTCTTCAATCCATGCCTGCAGGATGTAGAAACTGCGGTTACATATTTTGGTAAGGGATGCGGAAGGATCCAGGCTTGCACTGGTGAGAAGAAAAAGGAACTTATTACACCAAAATTGATATCCAATTCCAATTTAAAAATAAGCATTGACAAAACCCACAAGTTTTATTTGGTATTTAATGTAGTATCTTAAATTCCTAAATTTCATGTCTCTAGAATCCAGAGCTCTATGGAAACAAAGCTGAGATTGTAATTACTACCCATTAGTGGATAACTGGTAAAAGTGAGAAGCAGAACTGAGAAGTAAGCCCATTGTCAGATGCAGCTCTTTCTCTCATTTTGCTCTCACTTGATAAGAGAGTCTTACAAAAACCAACATAGAAATTAATTTTAATTAAGTGGGACTTCTGAGAAACTGCTATTTGTTTTTGGGAGGAAATTCAATTGTGCTTTGATAATGTTTTTCATGGGAATTTACTGTACCTGGATAAAGTGCTGCTGATTCTATCAAGAAGAAACTGCAAAAATTCTTCTTGTGTGCAGAAATAGCGAAATGTGTAAAGAAACTGCTGTACATAACCTTCTAAAAAGGCATTTCTGTAAAGCACAAGAAAAACTTCAGACAAGCCAGAACACATCTTCAACTTGCATTTGAGTACAGCAACAGCAAAAAAATCCTCAAAAATATCAAGAATAGGCATTTTAGATTTTTAAGCTCTTCATAAAACCTTGGTTCTTTTTAAAATTATTTTTACACATCAAGTACTGTGATTACCAACCCTGAAAGCATAATTTGTTCTATAAAGAGTTTCTCTACTTTCAATTTTGTGAATAACCACTTTGGCATTTCTATTATTAAGGCAAGTTACAATCTAAATAGTATGGAAGAACATATTACATTTTCTTCTTTTTCCTATCATCTAACTTGATGCTGCTTTAAAACATTTTTATTATAATAACAGCATAAGAAGTAGATACATTAAGCAAGAAAATATTCCCTGTAGCTCTAATTAGAGGAGTAGTTACTTTAACAACAGAATGCAATTATTATACACACATTAAAAATGAGGGCATTTTATTTTTTTATATACACACACTCTCAAGGTCTTAACACAGGTTAATTGTCTTTTTTCCCTATTGGCTTACAGCTAATCATGAAAGTTTGGGTTTGATGAATGTGGGAAGTCCAATTCTGATGCATTTTCTTTAATTCGTGCAAAATATTAACTACCAGGAAAAGCAGCACTCAGTGTAAGTAACTGGGTCTTAGAGTCAGGGTGAACTGGGAGAAGGACCTGAGAGAAAGTTCCTCCCTCTACAGTGGCACAAGTCTGATGGAGCCTCTGGCAATTTCTATGCTTCACACTATGACAGCACGGTACCTCAAAACAACACTGCCCTCACTGGAGTTGAAGGAGACCTCTGTCCCCATTTAAACCCAGAGACATGCCTGCATCTTGATCAGTGCCAAGGACTGATTACTGGGGCTATAATCTGTAGAACCAAACCTAAACATTTTCATATACAGATCTTACTAATAAGAACTACCAATTTATATGATTATGTGAAGAATTGTTGTACTGCTGACAGTAACAAAATCTTGATTCCACAGTAACTATCAGAGCAAACCTCAAATAAGCAAAAGATAAAAAAGTTAAAAGTTGCTAGTTTTTTTATTTATTATCAAATGCTTTTAATGAAAGCCAGTTGATCTTTTGACATTTTCATCTCCATTTCTGTAAATGAATGTTCTAAGAAATAACACAAACTTGATAGAAGAGAGGAGAATTTATTAAATGTTGAGTAACTAGGATTTATCACAAGAGACAAGTTTTTCCTAATTTAGCAACTATGCTTCAACCCACTCCCAATTTATTGTAAAACATACTATACCTAGAATATAAATAAGCCATTAAACCAAGTGGTGTACCAGCCTGCAGAACTCTCACTCCATTTTGATTGTTACACTGGTGTTTCTCTGTGTTATAGTAAAGGAGTAATAATGATTCATCCATAGGTGCCATGTCCATGGTGTCAGCTTTCCCACTGTGAATGACTGTAGGCAGCACATAGGATTCCACACCCCACTGCTCTGCATACATCATCTGCTCAAACAAGGAAGGCCATGGTAAAACAAGAAATTAAAGAAAAAAATTCACACAAAATGCAATCAATTTAAAAACAAATTGCATTTCATACAATCAATGCTTTTCCTTTTTAAATAATACTAGTAGCAATTACCTTTAATAATTCTTTCGCATCTTACTTAATTTGGCAGCTTGACACAAACCATTTCACATTTCATATAGTGATCTGAGCAGCCAGCTACACTGATGCAGTAATGAAGTGACAAATGAAGCACAAGTGAAATAAAGTCTGACTTGCCTGCACATATTTCTTTACCAGTTCAAGAAACTGCACTTTTGATTTCATTTCCTGTAGCTGTCCTCTCAGTTTGGGCAACATAGATTTAGTTTCAAGACCTTTAGATTTAAAATACATAGCATAAAAACATCAATGATTCAGATTTACAGAACAGGTCCTTAAAAATACCATGCTGCCATTTTACTATTGGCAAGTTGCTGTAATCTTACCTTTGCTTCTTCTTTCTTTCTGCAATAGTTTCTGGTAAAACTTTATGGTCTTTCTGTAATTTTTTGTCTCCATCATTAGCAATTGTTCTAGTTCCTATTTAAAAAGAAATAGGATTCTGATCAGAATTGTAAGTGGAAGGTGGTTCTATCAAGAAAGAGAAGTTCTAGAAGAGAATTATTTTTTATGAAGAAACAAGAACATCCACACAGACAAGACTGTGATACTAACAATGAAAAACTACCTTTCATATCTGTGTTTACAGGCAAGATACAGCATGAGTCACCTGTTCCCCAAAAAGCATTAGTGATTAGAACAGTCACAATTCTACAACTTAAGAACTGGAGCAGGTTTGTGTATGATGAGACTTTGTGGAAGTTTGTCTGAATCTGTTCACATAAATATGTCTTTAGTTATAATTGCACTTATCTGGTTGTTTTCAAGAGTATTTTTAAAACTTAAAATCAGAAGTCATCCAGAAGTAAATTTGTATGTTCTGAATTTAGTGCAGGCCCCAGAAACACTTTAAACAGCTGACCTATATTTGCAGCAAGAACTGAAAGTCTGACTGAAATCAACGGCTTCCAAACAAGTATAATTACGTGTTATTATATAACCAGGCCAGAAGGCAGACAAGAGACTGCTCTAGAAATAATGGACATATAAATTTCCAAGTTCAGCTTTCATATTTTCTATTTACATATTTCACAAAACAAAATTGAAAAAATTAAACTAAATTTCGACTGAATTCTGTAACTTAAGCAATGAATAGAAATGAAAGTATATTAGGCTCCTCAAAATATATAAATTTAAAAGTAAACACTTACATTTATAATTGTTTGCATATCAAAATTTCATTATTTTACCAGCCAGTAAAAATGGGCCACCCACTTAAGATTCAGCTTCTGATTTATGAAGAAACAGCAAACATGATGTATGTTGTGCTTTATAAAAGCTGTGACTTTTGCACTTGGGTCCTAAGTTAACTACCAGTGACCTAGTTACACAAAACAGCATTTTAAATGCAGTGAGTTCATGGAATGCAGCAGACAACTCCCACAAGCAGAGTGATCAGAAAACACACAGCTCAGACCTAACATATCAAACAACAGATTGGTAAATAGGTTAGCTTTAATGGGATGGACTTGCTAGAAATTAATTTGAGCTTAAGAAAAAGCTGTCACTGTTTTTCAGAAAAGCTCACAAGGTTTAACAACATAGGTCATTAGCATTGAGCCATAAAAGCCCCCTGGATTTTTAAAAGATGTACTCCTACAGAGGCATTACACAGAGAACAGGGAAAACACAGGAAAGCAATTATCCAGATTCTAATTGGAAGCTGCTTCCTTTAACTTCAAGGTCTGCTTTTGCTTCATCAATTAAAGCAAAATCAAGGTGATTAAGAGACTATGTAAACAGAAAGGGAATCAGAAGGAGTGACCATTTGGAATCTGGTGGACAAAGTGGTTTGTTCCCTAAAAATTCTGAAGTGAGTAGCAAAAGGTCAGAGGCAAATTCCCTGCCTATTCCATAACATTTTCCAGTTCAGTAGGTCTAGAGTATAAAAACTTTTGCTGAAGCTCTATGCCTGTGACGTGGTCCAGTCACAGTCATTCTTAGCTCGTTTCTATAGTACCAGCACCACGGGGCTGGTGCAAAGGCCAGACCGTGCTTTCCCAGTCCGCTTTAAGCACAGAAGACGGGCTGTAGATCAGTGATTGCACTTTTGTGTCAGTGCACTTTATTTTGGATTACTACACCTCTACTGTGGTTTATCGGTAAGACATGACAAATCTTGAGGATTTTAAACTGCTTAAGAGTCAACATTTAAAAGAAGAAATGGTGTTTTGAACCACTAAAACAGAACAAATTTTATCACACTTTTAACCAGCAAGATGTATCTTAATGATTTAAAATCATTACTCACCACTTTTTTAGCATCTATATTTTGTGACTCACTTGATTTCTGCTTTCCAAGGTTTTTCAAGTAACTATGAACTTCTGAATCAAAACATTCAGCTCCATAAAATGCACTGCTCCAACCAGGACTACAGCCACAAAAGTCAGGTAGATTGGGAGATGCCAGGTAGCTCTTTCCAGTTATTTTTATCAAGGCCTGTTCCTCTGAACTTGTATTTTCTTCTGCAAAGCCTGGACCACAGACGTTGCTTTGCCAATATTGCTGCTCATTTGTTGTGGGGATTGTACTCTGCAGAGTCAATTCTTTTTTGATATTATCCAAAGATGACTCATCAAAATCCATTTCAACTAATGATGTTTTTATCATAGGCTCAGCCTTCACGTCAAAGTTTGCTTCCTCTTTTCCTAAAGAAGGTGTGTGGGGAAAAAGAAATAATGGGCATGTGCTGTAATGCATGCTTTGTTGAACTGAAACATGACACAGACAGAACACTATTATGAGACTACCTATGTGCTCTAACAGCGCATTTAGATGCTTATTGTCACTTTACATTTTTTTTCTCAACTACCCATTGTAAAATGATAAAGGTTAAAAACATTTTGGAACTATCAAGCAATAGTTAAACAACACACTTCTGAAAAGCAGAAAATATTTTCCATGCATTTGAAACAAGCATTTAAACAACACAGAGAAACTTTAAAACAGAAGTTCAATATGTCAGACCTAAGCATACATTAGTAAAATGCTTAGCTTTTGAGGTTTTTTTCATCCATAAGGCTTGAAGCTTTTATTCCATACAGAGAGAGCAAGAATAATTGATACAGCCAATAGATGGTAAACTTTCTACTCCTACAGGACTCAATCCCTTGAGTTATGATGGGACTTTTTTGCAGTTATAACAACTACTACCAACCTTCAGGGACTGAGGCGACAGTCAAAGGTTGGTATAATGCTGACAGGAGCATTCATACCTGCCAGAAGTCTCCCTTTTCACTTGAGCAACCCTCCAGGGCTTAGATATGCCACCTTGGAGTCAAACAAACCAAAATTCCTGGTGCAAAGAAATTACACACTCCACAGGAAAGTCTAGCTCTACACTTGCAATCATTCTGAGCCAAAACTGGAAAACTGCTATATTGAACAGCAGTCAAGTGAAAAATTAAGAATTTATGTTTTGCTATAAAAACGAACCATATAAGTGTATAAGCCCTTCTGTAAAGCACACACATTTTCACTTTGCTCAAAACAGAGAAGTAACCAAGTTTAAATGCTGAAATTTGGATGAACTATCTTGAAAAAAACCTCACACTGGTAAAGCAGCAACAAAATAGAAGCTGTCCATCAATGCACCAAGCCTAGAAAGGGTAAATGGTTTTGTTATAATATTAGGATTCACCAGTCCCAGCTCAGTTTTGAGTTCAGTTACTGAAAGATAGATATCTTGTAAACTTTCAATCACAAAGTGTCTCAAGAGAAATGTAAAACCCAAACTGAAGAAGTATAAATAAACAACCCACTAATAGAGTAGACACAAGAATATCTACTCAAACACAAGAAAACCACATGCAGCAGTTACCATCTTTAGGGTTTTCAATGGAGACATCTGTTTAAATAAAAGCAAGTAAAAGTAAATGACATCCCACAAAATAACACTGGGTCATATGTAAGCCTCATAAAAAAGACATTTATGTCCTAAAAGCATTGATAATGGTCAGATTCAGTGAAAATGTCTGTAACTGTTAAGAAGAGTGCTTTCCTGAAGACACAGGGAAAGTGTTTCAAAGCTTCTGTCGTTCATAGATTCCCAGCACACACAAAGATCTAGAAACATGAAGTCCCTTCTCACCCTCTGTCTGATCATTGCTTGCCAAAGAGCTTTCAGATTTCTTCACATCTTGAAATATATTGTCACATTTTGCTTCATCTGCCTCAGTCATGCTGAAAATACAAGGAGACTAGGAAAAATTAATATTTCCTATATTTTTATATTTACATCAGTAAAAGGAGATCTTACAAGTGACTCTATTATGCACAAAAAGAGCTTTATAGCATTTATCTAATTCCTGAAGTTTTCAGGTTCAGCTTCAGTTGTTATTTTATGAGAAAAAAAAATTCAAATGGCTATTCAAGCACAGTAAGATAGAGATTTTCCTGTACAGCATTTGGCAAAACTCCAACAGAAGTATCAGGGCACACACAAACAGAAGGCCTAACTCCAGGTATAACTACAGACTGCAAGTTACTGTAGTGGGGTTTTCACTCAGGATTCAACCTCTGGATAAAACTGACTCTAAGTCATCATAGACTAGTTAGAATAATAATCTTAAATCAAAGAAGCTAACACTGAAAAATCTGCTCTAGTCTTTGTCAAACCAATGTTAAGTAAGCAGCATCTGAGAGATATTTTAAGACAGGGCTTGCACGTGATGTAAAAGCTAGACCCGTATTTTTCTCTGGATAATAAATTATGATCTCTCACTGTCAAAACCTACTTTGTAACAAAAGTTCATATACAGGATAACCCTTCATACATCTCAGAAACTCAGCTGCAACAGCTCAGGTTTCTTCTACCGTATCACTGAACTTTGGGGAACTAAGGGCCTAACTTCCAACCAATTTTCAGTATCTCCTTTGAAGTCCCAACTCAAATGGGAAATAGGCCAGCATACCAAGGTTGGGTATTTGGAGATCATAATCAATTATCTCTGAAATTTGCTGTAAGGGTTATACACCTTTCAACACTGAAGTTTTTCTAAACTGTATCTACTATGCTTCTTTGTCAAAACTTTAAATTTGTAGTTCCAAAAACCCCCAAATTAACTTTGACATAAATTGATTACTTTTATTCAGCTATCCTAAGATCAAGTTACAGAAAAGTGTGGTAGAAAATATTTCTGACTGAACCATTAAGCACTATTTGCCATGGAGAAAGCTCTGAAAAACCTCAAACTGTGAAGTTAACAGTTTACAGGAAACAAGTATGAATACCTGAAGAGAAAATGTATATTCTTTCCTGCTGCAATGAAGTAGGGATAAAAGCATTCAATTCAACTGTAAGAAGGTAAAAGTTGAAAAACACCTACCATAAATGTGAAGATCTTCCTCCATTTACTACCTGATAGAGATTTTCCAGTAACTTTTCATCCCAGTAGAGGTCACAAAACTTCTCACAAATTCTATCAGAGAACATACCAAACTTAATTTCCTTTAAGTTTAAAATGAAGTTACCTTGTTTAAAATAAAAAGAACAAAAACAAATAAAAGAGGGAGAAAATAATTAATAGCAATATTCTTATAAATCAATTATAATAACATACAGAAGAAAATGCACATACCCATATCAAAAACTTCAGCTCCATTCTCTAAATAACCATCAAATGCAAATTCCTCTTGTATAAGATGAATCACTTCCTGTAGTAAAGTGTCACTTGTTGTGTTCTGATGGGGCAGGACTTTATCATCACAGAAATTATAACTGTCTTTATCCACTGAAGTACATGGTGTTTGTTCTTGTTCAGTGAAAAAACCAGCTGTGCTGGTTGCACACTCAGTTTCTTGGCAGTTGGCTTGAATAACTGGGCTACTTTTACCAAACTGGTTCTCTACGTTAGCAGTCTCATGACTTTGCACATTGCAAAGGGAGGCATCATTTTCTGCTTGCATGCTCATTTTATAACTTGCAATAGTACTTGAAAGTAGCACTGGCAAACTGTGATAGCAGTTATAAGCAATTCTTGAGCGAAGAGGCTTATGTGGTATTTGCTCTGATACAGCCAAGTGTACTGGTACAAATGTCAGAACTCTTTTCTCTGAGTCCTGTTTGAGAATGATGTTATTTATATGAAGAAAATTAGGAGATGTAGGACAAGCTAAAGAGCTGGAGGGATCTTCAGATAAAATGCTCTTCTCTTGTAGAACATGTGAGGAATCAGATGGTGATGGTAATGTAACTGGAGAAGTAAACATATTGCCTGAGTTTTGCTCTTCTGGAGACATCTGGAATGAGTAGCTTGGAACTTGTAAACCACACTCAGGTGTTTCAGGTACAGTTTCAACACCACCTGTATCCTCAATATCACAGCTTTTGGAGTCTTCTGTGAATCCTGATTTGTTGTGGTTCATATATTCTTCTTCCCTTGCCTCTTTCTTGAATTGGTCAGAAACTGGTGTGTGAACCTCTCTGAAAAAAACAAACATTTTTTAAAGGAAAATTCAAATAGATTAAACAATGAAATTTAAGCTTTAACTTACTCTGCTTTAGGATATACTAACTTTATTATATTTGCATCTTGTTGCAAAATAATAGGCTTAAAGTGAGTTGCAGGAGAGGTGAATGCAACAGGTAATGTTGTTTTCTCACAATTTAGTGAAATCTGGCATGGTACTGGTCCTTTAACTGCTACAAGTTTACTTTCACTGGTAAAAGGCACGAATCCTAAAAGCAAAAACACAGAAAGAAGATCAAAATGTAAAATATAAATGCAAAGTAAATAACAATCAATTTAGATAGAAAAAGAGTTGTATGTTGGACTGAGAAAACATTGTGTGGAGAACTGAACTAGAGAATGCTAAACCAGAGTAAACATGTCAGAGCCTGACTGCTCACCTAGACTTGACACTGAAGGATCCATTACACATTTCTCATTTTTCAATTCAAAAGTGACATGATCTTGAGACATGACTTCTTCCTCAATAGCCTAACAATAAACATAGAAGCCCAAATTCATGTTATTAGCATTTTCTTTTTTCAAATGCTGCTCAACACATTGCTTTAAAAAACCCCAATCATCATATATACCTTGAATATTGCAAAGCAACAACCTAGTCATGCCAAGGTGAGGAATTAAAAAAATTACATACAGAAGTCTAAGGACTGGTAGAACTGTTTAGAAATCTTGATAACTTGGTGTTTTAAATCAGAACCTTAAGGTAACCAAAGTTTTGAACAAACTCAGATTCATGGATTGACTGAATCCTGTGTGCATCATACATACACATTTGAGACACAGACAGAACCCAACAATTACATATTAATTTCTTCTGTGGGGTGGTAAATAAAAAGAGAGATCACGAAATTAATTACTTGTTCTTCACCCATACAGATTGTGGAGTCAGGGCATCACAATCTGTGGAGTGATCACTCCAACAGCAAGAACTAGGAAAAGGCAATACTTACAGACTACTTGCAAATACATAAAAAAACTCCCCAAAACAACCCAAAAATCACACCAAGAAAATCAACCCCAAAATTTAGCTACACTTGCAGGTGACAAAATCTTACTGGAATACATTTACAGAATTAATTGAGAAAACATACAAAATTAAAGAAAGGTGGCATTCTTACCTTAAAGATGGGTTTACCCAATAATATCAAAATATTTTTGCTGTTTATACCTTGTTCAAGTAAATAATGATTGCATGTCTAAAAAAAAAAGCCATAATTTTCAGTCGGTAAATAAGTTTTCAATCAAGTAAGGTATTCTTGTACAAGGACAAAGTCAAGATAAATAGTCAATTAGAAGTAATCTAAGTTTAGGAAATCTTATGAACCTTGTCCATGTCCAAGTACTTTGATAATTTCAATATAAATTAAAAACACACCCCTCTGTGTCCCTAAGGAGGTAATTTTAAAAACAAAACCCAAAGTGACTGGTTATGATTTAATTAGATACCAGTCTATTACAAGTATTAAGCTATTTTTTTGATTTTAAAAATACTAAAATGAGACTGTAGACACAACTAAATCTAGTAACCTTAATTGCAGCAGTTAGAGAAGGTCTTTCTTCAGGGTTTTTTCTTGCCATATCCAGAAGTAGTTTTTTTAATTTTCTTGGCAATACTAGTTTGTGACTCGGTGGAACACTGTATTTTGCAGCCATCCACAGAACTGCAGCAACACCATAAACACAGACCTATTGGTATAACATAAGAGACAAGAAAGATTTAAACAGACTAAAAAAAGCCTCCACTGCAAAAACAATTCCAGCAAATTATCCAAAAATTGCCCCCATTTCCTGCCAAAAAAAAAAAAAAAAAAAAAAAAGAAAAAAAATTACTAGAGCTTTTAAAGTACAGATTACATTTGGCTTTTGAGGGTGCTGGTGAAAATCCCAGCTCATGTCAAAATCTAGTTGTTATGCATGCAGGGCCAATAACTGTAGCTATTTTTCTACTGGTGGAGCAACTGACATTAATTCTCTTATTCTTTACCTAGGGATATTATTCAAGAAAAAAGTATTTAAGAACCATTTTGAGGAATTCGTTTCTCATGTAAAAAGATTGCTGCAAGCTTCAGAGTTCTACCATACAACCTGGCCAGCTGCAATTTACTTAAAAAAGGTCATGATAATTCATCAAGTAAGTGGCACACAGTAATTGCGAGCTAGCCAGCACAAGTCATATTTTACAGAGAAGATTACACCTGTCAGAAGAATGAGGTACTGCATATTTATTTTAGTAATTATTGTGCTACCTGCAGCTAGACCAACTGAAGTTGCCCCAACGAGGGACCTTGAAAAGGACTTGGTCTTTACCAGCTTTCTTGTTTTGTTTGAAGAATTACAATTTTCTGAGTCAGATTTAGTCCACTTAATGCTTAGCTTTCATATGTTATCATGTACTATAAATGCAATTTTAAGAAATTTAAAGCACCACACTTTACATAGCCTCTGAAAGATATTACAAAAACTCAATGGACAGAACCCTAAGCACAGTAGTAAATAATGTGTTCCCATAAAACAATGTCCTCTGGCACTTTTTTGAGCAAAGTGAACAGCAATGAACAAAACATACAAGTTATAAACTTAAAATTATAAACAAAATAATCTCATGAATAGTTCCATTTGAACTACTGAACAAAAGCTGTTAATAGCTACAAAAACACCTGAAATGGAGAAAGCAGCTCAATCAAAAGAAAAATAATTTTCTTCCCCTTAGGTTTAGAACTCCAAGATTACCCTAAAATTATTTATTTAGGAAAAAAATTGCCATCCAAGCCATCTGATCCTTCAAAGAAAGTTCTTTTTACTGTTACTGACACTACACAGTCTTCATTCCCATACCATAAATTGAACTGAACGTTTGTAACTAGAATGTTCATAACTAGAAAGTTATACAGCCATCAGGAAAAAAGGCAAAAAGCCTCATCAGTTTATTCTATATATAATGTTGTAGGAAAACAAGAAAGCAGATTACTTCAGATACTCTAAAGAAAACAAACAAAGCACAAAGACTTTAGGATTATTAATTTCTACTGTCTGGTGAAACTGCTCCATTATATTTCAGGGTTAGTTTGAGCTTCTAAAGCCTTTGAGAAACGTGCACATTGATTCAAAGCAGTTTAAGAAATAGGAACTTTAGGAAAGATATAAAAATATTTTCTAGTTACAGACAGCTTTACAGAAAATTAAATATTTTAGTAGATTTTTAATGAACTTTTATTTTCTGATTCACGATTATTATGTCTAATTCCAAAGAAATCATGTTACATAAGGCACGTGTTAGCTAACCTCTTTTCTTGTTACATAACAGAAAGGTACTGTAAATTCTTTCTCCTGACTCTTAAGACCACTGTGGTACAGTTTGCAATTCAAAAGTAGTTGCAGAGGAGACACATTCACTTGCTATTTGACATTTTTATTATCTTTGTTCTAAAAGCTTCTTATGGTTTTTATCTATAGGAAAAAGCTCTAAGAAAACCATATTGGAAAAAGACATCATTCATAATGTTCTCAAAGTAAAAACACACTGATAATGATATTTTTATACAGTCTTCTAAATGTGAATAATATTTGGGCTTTTGCCCAGATAGTCTGAATTACTGATGTTACTGCGACCTTCAGAATGTGGAAACATGACTTCAAAGTCTGTCTTACTGCTAAAAAACTGAAAATAATTAAGTCTTATGGAAAACCTTTGAATAACAGATTTTTGGAAGTTACTCCAAGAATTCTGGAAGGCAAAATTATAGAAGCAACTAATTTTATGGGAGATCAATATACAAAAAAGCCCCACAGATAACCAAGAAATGTTGGGAAAAATGAGAAATATTAACACAATCTTAGAAGAGTTTAGCTTTCTTTTTCAATTAGCAGAGGGATAAAGCAGTCCTTAGATAAAATACAAAGCAACCTACATAACCTACCACATTACCTTCTCAGTATCCGCATCCTCGTCTTCAATTTCAGGAGCTAAATAAAATACATCACAGGATTCTAAACGAAAAAAGAAATCAGAAACAAAAGGTAAGATGTTTGCTTTCTTCTCTATTTCCCCTGAAAAGAAATAAAAGCTGAACATTCAATGTCTTATTTTACCTTCAGCTTTTGGAGCAGCAAAGAGGATCCTTCCATGGCAGTCAACCAGCACAGAGTCCAAACATAAGACCACTGCAAAAAAAAAAAAAAAAAAGAAAAACCAATAAAATACAAAAGGGCAAGGCATAATAAGTATCTGTTCTTGTAGCTACATAGCATTAATAAAAATAAATAATTTTAACAAAGAATTTATAGTGGCAGAAATTACCCTACGACAACTGATGCTTTAAATAACATTTATTCTAGAACAGACACAAGCCAATAAAGAGACAGTAGCTGTGTAATTACCCAAAACAATTTCTGCAGAACAAAGACAAGAAACTGGAATTTCATTCTCTTTATACCCAGCACTGAAAAGGAAGGTCAAGAAAGAAACAAAACAAAAAAAAATAAATATAATAGGTAGATACACTCTAGTCTTCTCACAAGGTACTGATAAAAGATGGTCAATTTATCTTAACAATTTAAGTCTCTCTTCTCTTTTCCTCCTTCAACCCCACAAAAATAGAGGGTCATCATCTGGAGAAAGCTGACACACATGTGGTCAGATCCAAAACTCCTCTAGGTGCAACAGGATATGAACTCCAGTTTTTCACAAATAGTTATAATCACACTTTCTCAGTGAAGAAATGTTACATAGGTTGGTATTTGCAAGGCCATGAAATCTTTCATTGTTAAAAAAGGACTTCTAAAACTGATATTTTAAATGCTCAGAAGTCTTCAGGAACTTAACATTAAGGTAATGAGATCATGTCATGAAAATTAGGTGTTGAAAATCTTGTGACAAAACTGTGTCTGTTTTCTAACTTCAAAGCACATTTTAATTTAACGTTTTAATATAGTAAACCAACTTGCCAGTAGTGTAGTCCTCTATTTCTAGACTACCATCAAATGCAGTTTTCTTATTAAAAACAAAGTATTGGAAGAATAGATTCTTAAATTGAATAAGAGATTAAAACATGAAATGTATTAATTATGAAATAAAACATTAAAGATGTATAAGAGACACCCAATTATTAATTTATGAATAAACAATTACCTGAAAAGGTTTAAGAGGATAAAAATAAAGTAAGAAAAAAGGCAGTAATGCTGTTGCTTTTTTTAGTTACCTGTACAAACCACATCTAAAATTAAATGATTCACTATGCTGAACATAAATAAAGGCTTGTCTACTACTTTCAATATTTAAGCTGGACCCGAAGTATATGTCTTGAAAAGCAAAGCTTTCCCACATGAGAACCTTTTCTGGTTATTTCTGCAGAGGCAGCTTCACGCTCACTTGGCTTTGTTTGTCAGCAGCAAATGCCCCTGGCTCTGCTCACACAAACCAGATCTCAGCTTGTTCAGTACAACGTAAGAATCCTCACCTGGGCTCCCTGAATCACCCATGAGCAACATGTAAGCAACATCCTCTGATAAGAGGAGAGGAATTAAGTAAAGTCCCAATGGAGGTTACAAACAACTCCTGTAGCAGAGCTGAATTAACAAATATGTGAAGAAGAGGCTAGCTTTGGGATATGTTTTCTTAGCCAGGTAATTCTTGCTTAGGATAATGAAAAAAGTGTAATCAAGGAAGGATTTGGAGGAATAGGCTATGTGAATAAATAAAAAATAATCCAGCTTCATATATTTAACCATGACTCATCAGCTACCAGTCTTACTCTACCATTGTCAAGACAAAGGATATTTTTACATGATATGTTCAAAATACATATCAGCTTCACCTTTAGTAAGTATTATTCAAAAGGAACATCAAGAGAACTTTAAGTGGGTGTGTGAGCACTGAAGTAGTAACACCTCTATAAACCTTTCCACAGTGCATCACTCCCCTCAGAACAGGCAGAGAATGCTCTTGCAGAAACATTCTAAATCTGAAACCAATATCCAACTTCAAGGTAGTTCATTTGTCAAACACAAAATTTTTAAGTAAGGTGTCTCCCATTTGGTGGTTTGTATCATTATGTTCCCTTCTACAGGCTACGTAAGGTTCAGATGACAACTTTCAATATTTTTAAGACATGCATTCAGATGTGTAGTAACAGAGGCTGGCTAAGCATATTACATTAAAATCTGAGCCATTATGTGCAGTAATCTGAAACCTTCAGAAACATTAGCAACATGCTGTGAGGCTGAAATAATCCTTCTGTTACAAGGTATATTAAATACTTAGTTTTATGGGTAACAATTCTTAAAGTGCTCAGAATTTTCACTTATGGCTTATTTCCTTTTAAGCAGTTTAATATCTTAGAAATAAAATAACTGAAGCTGAAATCCAAAGAGATGCAGTAAGTTTTCTGTACATTACTATCTAGTTGTTGATATTCACTTACAGGCTTCAAACTCATCCCCGCTCATACTCTCAAAAGCAAGTTTGTTCCAAATCAAGGAAAAGAAAGGCAGGGTAGTGGTGGTGAAAACCTCTATTCTGTTTATCGGAACTCTTATAGGTTTATCATCAGTGTAAGCTAAACCATCATTCACAATGTCCATGGAACTTTAGAACAGTCTTCTCAGTTGCACATAACATATTCCAATTTTGTCAAAGGACAGTTTGACAGTCTTCCTCTCTCAGAAGTTTACTTCTGATAATTTGTCTGTAAACTGAAGTGTAGGGGATGTGGAAGGAGTAACTCCATGACAAGACCCTGGGTACTTGAAAATGACAAAGCCCTGTACTGCAGAAAATATGTCAGGAGTCATTTGTCACAAAGAAATCCAGGCAAAAGAGGAAGTTTTTTGTTTACATATATATATGTAAACCTTATTTCTTCCTGCTTGATACAAGTCACAAGTGTTTTTGTTGAAAGTTGAAAGATTCTCCATTCCCAAAAGGCCTAAAATCTGTTTCACTGCTTGAAGCCAAAGATTCATTTCTGCTGCAAAATCATTCAAAACTCAGAGTAAAGAAAAAAAAAGACATTCATCTATATATGGAAGAAAACTCCAAACTGAATTTTGTCACAACGTAAGAGAGTCAAAATAGAAATACTGCCTATTATTTTCTGCAAACAAAATGAAAGTCAAGATCCTTTCAACCAACAGAATAAAAGAAACATTAACACAGTGAACATAAATAACTAGGTAAAATACTTTATGATAATTAAGACTATACCTGGATAATCTATGCAAGTCTGCAGAGCACATAAACACTCATGACATAATGCCCAGAGTTCAAAGTCTTTCAGAGGCCTACCATACCAGGACAACAGGAGTTTTAGAGAGATCCACTGAAAAAAACAGTGAGGATGCAGAAAATTACAAAAATTATCACAAATTAAAACATGTACTAATGCAATATAAAAGTAAATGCTAATATAAAACATACTCAACTCAAAAAGTAACAAGAAAATATATTTATTGCACTTACCAGTAATGAATTAATACCGTTTATTAAAAAAGCATGGCACAGTCAGCTAACTGTATAAATGAATTATTTCTTAATTGCTTCAGGAAAAGTGAACTGTCTGGAAGGTCTTTCTTACCATACTAAGGAAAGACTCTTAGAATGTCCATTGTGTAATAGACATATTTTGTGATAAAACATAATTACATAATTATAGGGATAACACCTAGACTGAAAAACATAAAAAACTCAAATGATTGCCATCAACAAAACAGTCCCACATTCAAAACCTGATTTACCCTGACAGTTGCATTACATGTCTTACCTTAAAGATTTCACCAACATCTCTTGCTCTTCTGTGAAAGATGTTAACATTATTGACAGAATTAATGACAGGCTTATTTGAAATCCCAGTATGTTGTTTTGGTTTTAATCACTGGCTGCTCAATTTGTAGTAACAGCAGTTGTTTTTCTGACTACCAATTTAGCTTTTGATATCTAGCATAATACCTTAATGTGACAAAGATACTGCTTCATGGAAACTTACTGTTCTTCAGAGACATGCTTTACATTTTATGATTTTTTATTTTTGGGGGGTGGTGTGCATTTGTGTGAACCTAAGAATTGGAGATTTATAGTAGTGCACACACCTTCCCGATCAAACTGTGCTATATGGAAAAGCTCATCTCTAGTAGTGGCTCTTGACATCAGCTGCACTTTATGATCTCTGTTCACCTACCAAAGGAACACTAAAAAATTCATTGTAGGCAGAAACCTCTAAGTGAGAGGAGACCCAAAGAACTCTTTTCAAAAAGAGCACAGCACATTTTTTCTTGCACATGCAGTCCTGAGAGAGTCAGTTTCAGGCCATGTTAGGGAAAAGAATTACCAGAAGCAATTCAGGATTAACTCGGGGAAAAAAAACAAACATTCCACCCTCAAACCGCGCCCCTGCCCCCCGCCCCCGAACAAATAAAAGCCAGTCACATAAAAAACCAACTAAACCAACCCAAAAAAACCCAAACATAAAACCGAAGCACGGGAGACAAACAAAACCCCCTCTGAACTGTTTTGTTGCTTTTACAGGCACCTTTATATCCCAATCAATATTTGTAAAATCTGCATAGACTAAGGGCCTCTCCCACACACAATGGCAGTACATCATTAACTTTGACAAATCAGCCTCTGCACTGTCATTTACAAAAGTCAATTTTTCATCCTTTTACTGAGATGCTCTTTGGATTTTACCATGAAATACGCAATGAGCTGACTACTGCATTGAATTTCATAAAGCTCAACGAACAGAAATAGCTTCAGTGCAATCTATGGAGAAAAGAAGGACATTTCTGTAGCCAAAACTTTGTTAATAATTTCAACCAGAAGACCTTCTCAAAGAACAAAATACTTTAGTCTCATATTGTTTAAATATTCTTTGAAGGTGAACCAGATAAACTACATTCTTTAACAAAATATGTCAGGAAATGCACCTTTTGATTTACTGAAAATGCTTCATATTCTGCCTACTTCCAACAGATAAAAATGAACTTGGTGCTATTATTCTTCTATCCTACATTGTGGCACATTGCAAAAATTAGTAACTTTAGCATAGACAGATTTGAAGCCAGGTGATAAGATTCAGTTTCATTCTCCAATTTTGCTATCACAAGCACCTTGGAGTGCAAAATTCTTTCATCCATGTGCTCTTACTGTATCTAGAAAAGTAAGCTCTTGAGTTGTCTGATAAAAAGCCATCAATCACACAGCAGGAAGGAAAAGGACAGATAATCAAAAGAATGAATTAGTCTAGAGAGTATATGGGATAGAGCTTCATACTATACTGTCGATAGGTAACTATCCCTGAGCAGCACTGTTTCCCCCTCCAGAGCACCAGTGGTTCTCACGTGCCTCAAGTGTCTTTGCTCACAGACAGTTTACAAAGAAAGGAGCAGCCAAATCTTCAAATTAACCCTGCACAGCTGACATGAGTGAAGAGAAACCATGAGAGAAATTTCAGACTGACTAAAACATTAAGAAGGTTTTGGGATTTAGGAATTTTCTTCTAGTAAGTACACACTGGTGCCACATGTTTCTCTGTAAGAAAATCCTTCCTCTTGAAGTTTATGTCTCTAGAGGCTCTAAGAGCATCAGTGAAGAAACATGGACTTCCTTTACCGCATATACAAATCACCTTTCACTTCAGGAGAAGGTGATGAATGGCTAGCCAGGGAAAAAAGAATCTCTCAGTAAACTGGAGACTGAACTTTGTTGTACAGCAGAAAGCTGCAAAGTATTTCTCATCACCTCTGGGATATCCAAGCTCTCTAGAGGAGGAAAGAAATGACAGAAAGAAATTTAGGGGCGGCAGGAGAGTAGGAATAAATTCTAAGAGCAGCAGCAGAAGTTTATAAGACAGAAGCGTCAATGATAGATTAGAAAGCAGAGGATGAAGAGGCATCAGAAAAACTATTTTGGAAGAAAAAAGTATGTAGGGAAAGCAAATCTTAGCATAAATGAGAATCACTGCCATCTGCGGGATGGCAAATCAAGTCAGGAAATCCTGCATCAGGAAAAAAAGGATGCAGTCTGGTTACAGGTTGGTGAACTTTATATAATGTATGTGCACATTGTTTCTCTGTCAATCACTCTAAAGAAATAAGAAACCTCAAATATAATATTGTTAGCTGGTATTTGTGTGCTAGTTGGTCTTCTGTCATGCTAATAAATACCTGCACTGCTATTGTCTCTTACTGTAATTCACGTCTCTCCTCCCCTAAAATAAATTCCTGAGAAGGTCATGCTTCTAGAGTCCTAATTATTCCAAATTCCCACCTTCCTCCACCAGAAAGAGAACTGTGAAAGACTTCAAATGAAAACTGAAGGTTCAGACCTGCTGGGGACTTACGCTTCCAACACCTTGCAGAAGTTACCCCATGTAGTCAAGGTACACGACAAGACATGTTTCATCACACATTTGCATTTGTGGTGAAAAATGCATGCAGTCTGGTTCAAATAGTTTTCAAAGGAAAAAGAATACACTTCTCAACCTATGGTTATGAGGCAACTTTAATTTAAGCCTCAATCCTTAAACAAAGGCACTTAATGCAAGGCTCCTGGTACCACATCTCTGAGGTATTTTAACACAATGCACATTCTAACTCCACTGAACCTTGGTTTAGTAAACATATAAGTGTAAAATGCCTTACTTAGGCACGTCTCAGGTTTGGCTGTTTCGGTTTTTAACATGCAAGTCTCTAATTCATGGCTATTACTGTTTTCTAAAATTTAAAATCCCCACCCAACCACCAAGGAAGAAAAATCTGAAGTACTGGAAAATGTATGATTAAATGCTTTTAGTCAAGCATATTAGCATGCATATTTTAGCAAAGCAAGCTCAAGACAACTCTTCAGCATTTGTTAAGTCCACTTCATTTAAACCATTAACATTATTTTCATATTGTTATTAAACATTCATTAATATATTATCATCAGTGAATCTGCACCAAAGAGGAAACAAAATTATAATCTAATTTCTCTTTCCAATTCTTTAATGTTCTCAACCAAAATTTTTCATAACAGAAATTATATTACCCATTTTTTAAAAGTACAAAAATGTTTTTCACAGCATAGGAATTTTGTCAGAAAATATTAAAAAGCCAAATGAGCCATTACTGCCTATATCTACATCCTGGTGCCATTTTTGGTTTATGCCCAAAGATTGCATTTCAAACCTTATTATTGGAAAAGCTATGGGTTTTTTGCAGTGCTGCAAAGATTGCTTAACAGATCTTCTACTTAATTGTTGGTACCAGAATTGTAAACCCCAAATTCAGTAAAGCATTCCAAATATGCAAACATAATCTATTTTATGAACGCAATGCTGGCATGTTTTAAATAGCCAAAGCAATATTTTCATCATTCTTTTCTTAGCAAGTATTGTTCTGGGAACTGACAACTTTTCTTTCCTTCGTGTTATTTCCCCAGTGTTAAAGTGTCAGCCTCTAGCTACATGGCTTTTCACTTCTCTCATGCTTGACAGGGTATGAATGACCAACAGAAAACAAACTTGCATATGCCAGGTTCCCATTAACCCTTCCCAAGTAAATGCCATAGCATTTAAATCACAGAGGAACATTTAAAAGGATTAGAGATGAGACACACCTGATTGGAATGAAACTGGTTAGAGAAATAAAAGATCCCCACTCAAACTTGAAGTGAAAAATATTTATTTATGGCATGCAAAACTATAAAAATTACTAGGAAAATCCTCACAAGATACATTGCAGTAGCCAGACAAAAGCAAGCAAGTATTTTTAGTAATGCTTACTAGCAGTAAAGCACACAACAATAAGAAGCAGTGTTTGAGTATTAGAAAAATATTGTCCACTGGAGAAACACTGACAGGCAAGAAAAACTGTCTGTTCTCCAGAGTAGACAAGGTTGATCTTCAACCGGATGGGGCTGGTATTGCACCTTCTCTAACAACATGAAATATTGAAAGGAATGCTAGAGATACCATTCTATAGAAAGGAATGCTAGAGATATCTCTACTTGCTGCAATCATGCCAATCTGTTATAGAGAACTCAGGAAAGAGCAGCACTGCAAATCCTCTGAGGTGTTTTCTATTTGTCCCATAAGGCAGAAATCACATTAGTTGGGGCTTCACACTCGTGCTTTTGCAGTAAATGAACACACTCAAACTCATGCTTTCTTAAAAAAATAAAAAGGAATTTGGTAAAATTCTGGCCAATGGGAACTTGAGAGAAAGACAGCAGTTGTGCTTTTGTCATGTAAGGGATAGCACGGTATGGCTTTTTTTTTTTTTCCAGTTGTCAGGAGGTAACACAGAGGCAAAAACTGCTATATTTTGGAAACCTGAGGAATAAAATCTCTTTCAAAAGATAAAAAGAAGCTGAAAACATTAAGCCACTGCATTTCTCTAAGAAGACTTGCAGTAAAGTCCGCTATACAGTTAAATGACTACTGACTATGAATGACCTTCCTTCAGAAAACAAAGGATCACAAGGCTAGAAACTCAGCATTTCAGGAAGCCATTTCAGAAGCCTAGGTGTTAATATATTAAAGAGTTTTTTTCCTCCCTACAGCAGTTAAATAGTCAAAGAAGATTTTATTATGTTTGTTTTTTTTTTTTTTAAGACCAACAAGATTTTTCTAAATAGCACATTTTTATGTAGCAGAGCCTGAACACTTGCTGGAATAATTTACTGAAAAAGAGAACATACAGCATGAGTCTATCAAATATTTCTTCAATTGAAAAGATAGCTATAAACCTCTGATATAACAAAGAACCACTACCCTGCTGTCTTCATTTCTGATGCTATGTATTACAACACCGCTTATTAGGGTACCTGGAATAACAGTTACCTTTTCTAATTCACAGTGATTATCCCGTGAGTTCAGTGGGAGCAGGATAACCTGACTGTTAATAATACCCTACTTGTTTGCAAGAATGAAATTCTGTTCAGGCTGAAAGGACACTTCATTTAAATTGGTGATGAAATATTTGAAGAAGGCAACTTCAGAAGAAGAGTCGAATAACCTGAAAATGTGTTTTGGTTTACTTTTCTGTGTGTCAGTCTCAAGTGCTGCTGCAAAAAAGCAAATAAGATTTGTTACAGCTTTTAATTTCATGGAAGAATTTTGGAAAACTATAATTCTGGGGAAGATTATTTTCCTAAAACTACCTTCATGCACCCAGACTTAAACTTTTGCCCTGGTAATCCAGTAAGGACAGAATATAAGTCTTATTTCAATGGTTTTTTTCTCCTTACAAAAGAACTCCTATCATTACACTCAACTTAGGTTCATAAGTGATGGCAGAAACAGAAAAAAAAAGGATGTGTGTACAAGAAATGGATTATTTCTCAGAGTCCGAAGAATACGCTTTCAGGGTTTAAAAACTAAATGAAGAATTCAATATGCATACAAAGAATAACCCCCTTGGAAGGTAAAACCATGCCATGTGGTATTTAGCCACACTTAGTATCCTCCTGAACTATGAATTTAATAAGCACACCTGTTGAGGGAGAAGAGACAGGAAAGGGAAAAAGGGACAAATTCCTCAATTTGCTCTAGTTTTTGAGTTATGATGAACCAAAGGCTCTTTACACACCTGATGATTCTAGGTTAGTGCTCCAGTGAAGGTGATGGGGCAAGGTGTAAAGAGGGACAGAGACTGAATGTAACTCCAAGTGCCACTGTATGGGATGGCTGGAAGATAGGCTGGTAGGCAAGGAGAGCAAGGCTGACTTACCAGTAGACAAGCAAGGAAAAAAAACAACATCTTCACCTAAGAATAACATCTGGAAACAAAATATAATAAGTTTGTGCTGCTCATTTTTATCCTGCCATAACAAAGCTGAAGAAGGATAAACAACCCTGCAGTTTTAGACAGCAGCTCTCCTACCACAGGGATTGTTTACACCTCTGAGTGTGGCACAAGAGAAAACCATCTAGTCAGAGACCAAACTTGTCCACCCTGAGATAAGTAATTTGAGCAGAGAAGAGAACATATTACAATTATCTATCAACAAATTCTGGTAGATTCTCCCTCTCTTATTTGGCTATTTATAAAGACTTAATGCATGAGACAACATATCCACCATATTGTGCACACATTTAAATTCTATAGTGAAACATACATAACAAACAGAGACGGCAATTTAAGAACACAGAACGAATATAGCGTATGTACAGTTTCCAAAAATTTAAATGTACATGTAAGATTAAAAAAAGTGGACTCTATCCTCCTGAAGCTGATGGGATATTGCCATTGATTTCAATGAGGTCAGGTTTACAGGCAGGAATTCTGCAATTTTCATAAGCACCTGGGAGGCTCACTGCAAGGTAGTGAAATTTATGCATTGACAGTAACATAAAGAGTTTAAAATGCATGTATGTATGCTTTGGTCATGTTCTCTTACAAATGTAATCAGCTATTAAGGAATGCTGCTCTAACACACTAGTGAGTAGACTCCATTTGTAAAATAAAGTAAAAAATTAATATGGAAGTTGATTTTGCAACAGCATAAATTTCACCATAGCACTTTACTTTTTTAATTTAAGAGGAAAAAAGGGTCACCATGCTTCCAATATTAACTCTAAAGTGTGCAGACTAGCAAAATTCCATTTTCTGGGATGCTAAAAGGGGACAAAGGGGGAAGAAATTACACAGCATTTAAGTCATCTCATCACCACATAAGTGACTACAGCAACTATATAATGAAGACTTTATTTTTACTACCTGCTCATTACTTTTGATTTCTGAACCTCTGCCTCCACAAAGATTATCTTCATTATTGTTTGCACTCATCACACCGTTGCTTAATTCTGGTGGCCTAATTAGGTTTGATCCATGTCTGTTCCCACTTGGTTTTGTTGTTAACACTGAATCCATCTTGTTAAAATGTGGTACATAATTTTCATTTGACCCTTGAAGAGTTTCAGAACAGTCTTCCAACACCAAGTAATTGTCTAGCATTTTTGCTCCAGCAATTGACTGATTCGGGCCTTTTAGCATATCAGCTGGTTTTAGCACTTCAGAGGTAGCACCAGAAGAGTCTTCTCTGTGATCAGATGAAGAAAAACTTATCTTTTTACCACTGATAAGTGACATGTGTTCTTCTAGATTCAAGCCAGACACTTGGGTGCATACACATGGTGCTTGTAAATGACGATCATCAACTTGGTGATTCTTAGATTCTATTTCTGGTGGACTACTGACAGCAAATGAATTGAGATTTCCCTTCGAAAAAGCAACCTCATTATTATTGTCTAGAGGTAGTGACTCTTGTGTTACAAAGTGATTTTTCCTATCTACTGTTGGCCCACTGTTGGTTACAGAAGTAAAAAAGTTATTTGTATCTGCAAGTTCGAGCGGTAGCTTTGGAAAGGTTTTCATTTTTCTCAAAGAACCCTTCTTAAAAAGGCCATCTCTCTCCAGGTCAATAACACATGATTTTATATCCAGAGCAACACTAGCAAAGCTGTCAGTATACACTGCATGTTTGTCCTCTTCTTTGCTCTTTTCAGTTTGAGTTGCAAGTTGAGAATGTTGAGTTTTCTCATTATCCAAATCAATTTGCATTTCCTTCAAACCACTTTCTCTGCCAGTCACCATGGTAACTACAGAAGAGTTGTTGTGACAGGCAGTTGTCATTTCTTCCACTGCAGACGAATCACCAGCGATGCTGTTTTTCTCATTTGAATATAATTTAGATCCCAAACTTCTCTGACACATTCTTCCCTTCCACATGTTATCACAGACATCTAGATACAAATACAGATGCTTATATTAAACGTGTATTTAAACCTTCTAATCTCTCCTAATAAATCTCTATATTGCTTTTTCTGCCATTGCTGTTACATATCTTCAGTATGTTACAAAAATTCTCAATTTCTGAACAAATCACTTTGAATCATGAGGGACACTTTAAATATATTATGTTAATTAAGAGTTGTGTGTCCCTGTTTCCCCATCACTAATCTACAAATATTTAATAATGATTTGTTGTAATCTAGGAAAGGAGCCTATAACAGGAGATCATACAAACACAGTCTTTGAAAAATCATTAGATATGTCAGGCAATCTAAAGTTTTAGACTAAATACATTTTAAGGTTACCTTGAGAAGCACCAAATGATTCAATGGAAAGAACTCTTCTTCCAACAGCAGACAAGCTTCGACAAATATTACTTGATGAAGCAATCTTCATTTTTTCCTCACATAATGACAAAATGCTCTAGAGAAAATTAATGTTAAATACTTATTTTAATAATGAATAGATTTGTGAATTTTGACTAACATGAATGATGTTAACTCCCACAGTACATTTGAATTTATATGATGCTACATTGGAGGTCTTTCTTCTCCAATTCTTTATACTGCGTGTTTCTTTTATGTGGTTGAATTAATTTCTTGTTTTTACCATGGGCTATTATGAAGTCATTTAATACAATTCAAGTTTTAGCCTACAGTTAGAAAGTCAAGAACAACTGATAAAAATTATCTTAAATGTTATCCTTTATGAGTAACATAGTGAAAATGCAAAAAGCTAGAGTGCTGATTCCTTTTTTACACAGCCAATGCTTCACTTGAATTCAGTGACACAGGCAGGATGATGAATGCTTTTATTACTGAAATTACATTAAAATTAAACCCTGAATCTTTAAAAACTGCAAAATACAAATATCTAAAAAGCAATATTCCCAGTTAGAGAAAGCAATCATTACCAGATCACAAGAAGTAACAGTACTTCGTATCTCTAATCTGCAGCCTGAGCACCATTTGAAGGCATTAGCATTGGTCTCACACATAATTAACTACAGATATTCACACATTTAAAAACCTGCCCCTTTGGGCAGGATGTAGAAGAGAGCTGCCTTTCCAAATACATCCCACCATTTCCTCAGTAACTATTCCTAGATAAACACTGACAAGACCTCATACAGCTCTTAGGAGATGCTCTCACTTCCCCATTAACCCACTCAACTGCTGCTCTGCTGTTGTGCATGGAAGGAAGAAATTGGCCCTGTTGGTTCACATATGGGATTGACAGGAAAAAGGGAGACAGGTATCCAGCTGTGCTAAAGGCTAGCAAAATGCCTAGAAAAGTCTAGGGGTTTTCCCTCCAAACAGCTCCCACAACTCTGTTCACCCAAGAAAGTGTCCAGTGGAAAAGGAACAGAAAGAACATACTTGAAGTGACCCTTATATATTACCCAATAACATTACCAATTATTTTTGGGATTATTTAAATAGCAACAGCTTTCAGGGTCTACAGACCACTTGGAGATGAGAGAGCGCTATACACTCCCTCCTCTGATAACAGTAAATGAACAGAAACAGAGCAGCTGCCCAAGCAGGCTCCATATTAGGTATGCCCTCCTGCCTGGGCAGGCCTCAGGCAGGGAGCCAATATTTTTTACTCTAAAAATGAACCTGTTAATTCTTCTGTTGCAGCAGTCTTCCTGCAAAGTATTGATCATAGGTGCTATACCATTTAGAATATACACTATCAGCTCAGGAAAATGAAACAGTGCCCCTCCCCCCCAAAAAAGTAGATAGCACTATTCTGAAGTAGAAGAACTGAAACCAAGAAAAGTCACATTGCATAACTGTCATTCTCTAGTTACATTCTCACAGTCTGCAAAAACATTGAAGTTAAACTTTTGCACATTAACATCAAATAACTATCAGGTAACCAACATTTAGAATGCAAATTCTTTGAAAACATCAGCTTGAAAAATCCTATATAGCTTCAAATTCTTTCTAACAGCTAAAGGTAGAATAAGAGGCTAAATGGAATAAAATAAAAAAAATCCAATAATGATATCTAAGCCTTTATGTATTTACAGAAAAACTAGTTAGTAGTAATGCTCTGAACATGCCAAGGAACAGATGTTTCCCGGGGCAGGGTCTCTACATCCCCTTCTTGAATGCAATCCAATTATCACACAAACTTCACAGCATAATGCCTGTGCTTTTATTTCTAATGGCACTCTGTCTCTCTGCAAACCAAATATTAAATGGGAAGAAAACAGTTAATGAGAAAATTTGGATCCATCAGTGTATTCACCCAACCTTCTTAAAAATCCAAGGACTGTCTAACATCTACATCTGCTTTTCAGGTTGTATATCCATTAGAGTGGGAAAAAGGATCAATTTCCGCAGAGTTGGGGAAGACCTCAGCTTTCTTGCAAAACTTGGGCTTACTGCTTATCAAGACCATCTTGACAATTACAGAGATTTATGAGATAATTAGAGATTAATGAGCACACATACAGAAATATTAGTATCACTTTTTTAAAAACAAAAATTGATGTAGGGCTGTTTTACCTCAATATCTGGCCTATTTTCAGGATTCTCCTCTTGCATTTGTTCCAGTAGTGTGTGCAGATCTTGTCCAAACTCTGATTCTGTCTCAGGTTCTACAATGTATTCTATTGCTGCTTTCAGTGTTGCACCCAAAGAATAGATGTGTGCCTGCATGAAGTTTAAAAAAATATATTAAATATATTACCAATTCTCTCCCTTCTGCCACCAAAGCTTCAAGATTGCACAAGCTTATAATATTTTCAATTTTAAGGTAACAGTTTAGTGGCAAGGTGATTTAATTTAAACATGATGAACAAAACCAGCTTCAGACCTGCTTTGGGGGATATACTTGCTGCAAACAAAAATAAATCTTGTGGGGTCCAATTAGAACTTTTCTTTTTCCTTGTCAATAACCAGTATTACACCAGGTTACAATTAAATATAAAACTGAGAACCCTGTGTTCGTGTAAGTATTGTTTAAATTAGAAGTATCCTGGGAGATTGAAGTGACATTCCTCTTAGCAGGGAAACAAAATATTAATTTGAAAAAAACCCTTTTATATATGGCAGTATTTTATGAGTGCTATCAAGCACAAAGAAAAGAAGCAGAAAAAATACAGCATAATACCACTTGTCACTGAAGACACTTATGTAAGAATTTTAAAAATACTCCATATTTTCCTCCTCTGCTTCTCTTAAAGCCCACAACTTCATCATGGATTAGGGTTAGGTGAACCAGCAACTTTTTGTTGGTTCTGTTGCTAATGCAATAATTTTCTCACACAACACAGAACACAGTTACCTCTTAATTATAGAAGTATCTTGCTTCTTGGGGAAAAAAACAATCAACCAACCAAATTTAAAAAATGCCTTTTCAGATCTGCTTAAGTAATGGTATTTTATCCATGATGGTCAGTATTTTATGTTCCATTCATAGTTCAGTAAAATTTATAAATAAATATAAGTGCAAGTTTGGATAAACATTTCAGTAGTGATGCACCATAGCCAGGATTTCAAATGTACTGAACATTGGCCTCTGGGGTTTACAGATACATACATAAATAAAATAATGGTGGCACTTGTACATTAAATTAGTTTTAATGCATTTGCTACACACTTTACCATCTCTTGCCTTAGAAAGAAGACTGATTTGAAGGTCAAAAGTAATTTCCTTCCCCCGTCCACCCCTAACTTTCTCATTAAGGTCTGTTTTTGTCTCTAAGTTGTATGGATTGTACTTTTTCCACAGGTATGCTTGCACATTTACTTTCTAGTGAGGCAGGACACCTCCATGAAGGGAAGTGTAACACCACCCACCAGGAAGAGCTGTGTGTGTGAGACTGGACAATGCCTCTCTTCCCCTCCATGCCATCTCCTAACCAAGAACACATAAACCAGTGCTGACTGCTGGCTCTGAAGCCTTGATTTATTTTTGGGACACATCAAGATTAGCACAAGTGTCAGAAAAGGAGACTGTATGCCATCTGATCTAGATAGAAAAGATTTTTTTTTTCCTAAAGCAGTAATTTCAGTCTCAAGTTCTTCACTGTTATACAACTTCATCATTAAGCAGAAGAGGTAACTGAAGAGTTTTGAGAATCTCAGAGGAACTAAGACAGGAACTGTTATGATTTTTATTTGGATTTAGCAGAAGAATGAAGGCTGTTCATCTGTTCCAAAAGTAAGGGTTACTTTCCTCCCGGCCCCTCTCCCGGTGCCACATAAACTACCAAAACCCACTCAGTGGCAGCAGCCCTACTGAACCACACCCTTGACAGACCAGAATGTTTTTTTCTATTTTGTAAGATGAAACAGACAGACCAGAATGTTTTTTTTCTATTTTGTAAGATGAAACAGACCATGTTGGCAAAAGAATACAAAACTATGAAGCCTGAGCAAATAGTCCATTAACAAGGTGATGGAAAAAAGGTTTTCTTCATACACACCACAACCTTTACCCATACTTATTTCAGCTGCAGAAACTGCACTCCACCTAGACTAACAGAACTACTCACAAAGAACTACAATTCTACATGGGTAATATTTAAGGTAATCCAGTGTAACCTTCAGTCTGTCTGAACTAGAGCAATGAGAAAATGAGTTTATGATCATCCACTAGGTGGGGCGTTCCCCAAGTTAATGCATCAAAATGCTCCTATTTAACTGCACAGCTGGGCTTAGGAAGACAAATTCACTTCCTGGGAAAGAAGAGCAAGATGGGTACATGCAATAAATACAGCAAATTCTTAAGTATAAAATACCTAATGCTCACCAGAAGTGACTGCTCTCAATGAAAACAATCTCATAAGCAAGCTAAAGACTTTTCAGTCTGCTCTATGGAGAGTAACAGATAAGAAAGGGTGGCAAAAAACTTTTCTTATGGCCAGCTAGAATTAGGACTGAATTGCCCATTAGGAATTTTACTAAATAATTAAGAGGGCTCTTTTCCTTAATTTCTGAAAAAAAACCCAAACCAAACAAAACCACCACCAAAAAAAGAAACAAAACAAAAAACCCAACAAAACACCCTCCCCAAAAAACTCCCCTTGCACCACTTGTTTTAAATGTAGATAAGAAGATAAGGTTTTTGAATTATAAGCATTTTGCATTACAGGTTAATAATTTAATAGTTGATAAACAACACACATTTCCAGAGAGATCCAAAAGAAAAAACAAACTCAAAGCAATCTCTCCAAAAATCCTAAGGAGGCTCAGGAGTTAAAGACAAAATGTCACTTGTTACAAAAATATATAGACCACATCAACAAGACTGCACCACAGTGCCAGTTTCAAAAAGGATGGCAGGGAAGGGAGGAAGTCACGTTAGGAAACCAGCTCTCCAGATTTGATCCTGGAGAGAACATATCCTCTTAGCCTAAATCCAGCAAATATAACAAGAATTGTAGGTAAACCATTATGGCATGCATTACTGGAAGACCATCATGGAAATAACACGCCCCTTAAGAATCACAATGGCAAAAAAAAAAAAAAAAAAAAAAAAAAAGTTTGAAGAGAGTAATAAGTATGATTTGAGGTAATTCTTTCTGCAACATGCTGAAACAAGGGAACTCATGTATTTCAGAGGAAGGTTTGAAGCTCATAATCATAGAAGTAGCTTCAAATCAAAATAAGTTTTAATACTAGAGTGGTTTCCAAGACACAAAGGTATAACGAGACAAAAAAAAAAAAACCCAAAAGGTAATTCAAAAGGTGAAGATAATTTTTTTTTTTTTTAAATGAGTAGGCTAAGTACTGGAAGCACTTACTAAATGCTTGCAAGAGGAAAGGTTATGCCATCATGTTATAATTTCATACCATGATTTAAATACACTCCAAAAGGCTTCTGTAAGTTCTAATCAAAAGTTACTGGCCTTGCTGCATGCCATTTTATAATCATTTAACACTACAGGAAATGAAATCAGAGAACAGTAATGATCTGCTCTAGTTTTAAAATCTGTCAATCAAAAGACTGGGAGAGGAAGTTAAAACTCCAAGTCTACACCGAGAGTGTGACAGAGGCGTTGTTGTATTACTGCTTGACAGGGCTAAAGAACTGAACTTCTCCAGGAACTCACATTTGCAGACAAACAGTACAGGAAAAAGCTGACAAAAGAGCTTTTGAATAGTGACTGCAAAAGCATGTAGGAATTATGAATAATGGCCATTTATATTTTGTATTGAGATTTCACTGAGTTCAGAACTGTAGATCTTCTGAAGAACTGAAAAAGACAGACCATAATACAACTAATACTTCCTGAAACATATTTCTGACTAAATGACAAGTTACAGAAATTGTGTAAAACAATTCTTGGTTTTGACATTTTTATCTAACCCTTATTTTACTTTGTGTATTTTTCCTTTTTTCACTGAGATTGCATAGATATAGATACTTCCACCTTTTCACAATTCAAAGCATTTAAGGGCTCCATAAATGAAAGCTTCAGTGTGATTTTAAACCTCAAAGTTTTATAAAGAAATTCAAGGTAATGCTTGAGAAAATTACTACCTGGAGAAAACATTTAATATTTATCTATGGCATTTTTCTATGTAGTCACTCTAAAAAGCACTATTTTTATGCAAAAGAAAGTCAGTAATATTCCTCAGTGAGAAAACAAAAGGAAAATAGGTCTATTATTTTCAATACTTTCCTTCATTACAAATTGACTAAATGACTTTCTGCATAATTATAATTACTGGAAGGTGCTGTATTAAATATTAGCTTTATGTTCATCTGGCACTCTGGACGCTTTGATAATTAGTCTGCAGAGTGTGCTAGAAGTGCTCAGCCACTGTATTCACAGAACATACAGCGTAGCTTGAAGTGGTTAACAAATGCTGGAATGTGCAGTTTATCCCTTCTAACTACAATTAACTTTGCCTGAAAAAACTTGTTTCCCAAAAGACTTCTAAAAAAAATAGGGCCCAAAATGCATCTACAGGTCAGATTTTCTTACGGCCAAAGGTTGCAGGTATTTTAACTCTCAAATTGTCTTTTAACTATCTTAAGAAAAGTAAGTGAAAGCTTTCAAGTTTGTATATGTTGTTAGGCGAACACCAGGTTATGAGTTTATATCACAAGATACGAGCAAGGCTTTGTTACCTACTCCCTACATTTTACTGGTCCTAGTTTCTGGTGACCTCTGTTTGTATGATCCAGTTTGAACTGAGAAACACTACCCAGGACATCAACCTTATCTCAGTTTTATAATTGAAGGCTTCTTGTCTGTAACAGTTCATGCCAACTGTTTTATTTCCATGAGTTTGCCTAAGTTTTATCCACGTGCAACCTTTTTGCATCTATGTTTTGCAGCAAGAATTTCCACGTTTTACAGCATAAAAAGACAGTATTTTGTTTGAATCCACCCAGGTACACCTTATTGTTGCCACCCACTTCTTCATTTCCAAGACCTGACACTCACTCCATGGCTGCTGCCACAGCACACCTCACAGATTTCTAGCAGAGCTTCTCCCTCAGGGCATTATCTTCCAGGCCAAAGAGTACTACTTGAAGTAATTGTTTCTTTTACGAATGCCATTTCACCATCTGGTTCTGGAAATTTATGTTACTGCTAATTTTGTCAGGTTGGTCACTAGTCTATTCTGACACTCTTAACCGAGCCAATTTTTTGATAATTCTCCATAAAGAAGAGTTGCAATGTATGAACTTACTGAAGGTCCTACAAGATTAAAACGTGTTCAAAAAGTTACATAGCTTTTTGGCAATGGCTTTCTTTGAAAAACTCTTTTGTATCTTATTCATTTGCAAACATTGCAGACTTTGGGTAGCATTTCTGTGTTTTGAGAAATTTGAAAAATATCAGGTTTTCATTCTTTTGTAAGGTTTTTTTTTTTTCATACTTTTTGAATAGCCTCAGGAGTTTCTTTTCAGGTCTTCTTTGACAGGAGATGTGTATTGTTCAAAGAAGAAAAAAAAAAACCACTTACAACAATCTCTGTGCTACCTGCAAACATCATTTTAACAGCAATAGATTTTCGCTTTCATATGACTCTGTTGATTTTTGTCCACAGAGTAATTTACCAGCATCTATAGTAGTAATCACTTTGAAAAGAAATACTGTCAATTCAGAGCTACACCCAGAAATGAAGAAAAAAAAAATCAAATTTTTCAAATGGACCTCAATACAGTTTCAAAAAGCTGTAGTTACCTAAACTACTGTACTAAAGACAGATGTATCTTAAGCCATTGACTGTTACCTTGGTAAAGATTCATTTCCCACTTGGAAGTCACATGAAGATGAACATGCCCAGAATCTTGAGCAAATTTAAACCATGCTATTTGCAGGAAATGACTCATGTATTTGCAGAGTGAAGACACAAATTAAGAACAGTTTTTTTACACTTCCATCCCACTTTTAGGCTCCCTTAATCACAAAGATCAGGCACCCAACACAGATGAGTAGCACACCAATTGACTCTTTCCCTGCATGACTGAATAACTATGACAGGTAAGGATGAATACTGCAAAAAAAAAAAAAAAAAAAACCTGCTGAACACCTCAGATTTAGATAGCAAAAGTTACTCACGTTTATCTTTAAAGCTTCTTGAACAATGGTATTTCTTAAAAACTCCCTTTGAAATGGAGTTTCATGTGTCACAGCTCTCCTTATGACTTATCAGCCATTAACCTCCTTACTTTTAAGTTACAGGCCATAGGTAATTCGTTTATCACTTAATTAAGGTAACACAACTTATTCCCTGTAGGCATAGAAATAAGGAAGCCTGAGAAACAGTTACATGCATGCTGAGCAGACTGGCTTTGTCTTCTCTCAACTGTGTAGGATTTTTTTTTCATTTTATGGCAAATACACTGTTAGTCACAGTACTGAAAATTGTTATTTCAAAAAAATTACATTCTTTTAATCTTAAACGTAAGAGACAGTGCCTACTGGTAAAGTCTGTCACTCTGTAATGCATTCACACCATTCTGTATTGAGGGATACTTATTACACATTTTGGAGGTTAAAAACTGAATTGCAGCACTTCCAGATAAGAATACTGTGGGCCAATACACTAGAATAGCATTCCAGTTCTTTTACCAGGACATGAATTAATGACATCCAAAACCTGACATGTAAAATATTCATTACTGTACAATAACCAGTTAACTCTTAACAAAATAATCTATGTAGATTTATATTTCTTTTTCTTATCAGGATCATATATAAGATGAAGTGCAAAATGGAGAAAGCTGGTCAGACACTTCTGTATTTACCTCTCTGCATAATATCTTGTTATGATATTCAAAACACCAATTTTCATAGAACAGCTCGAGGTGACAGAAGCAGCCAGGGTAGGTAGTTCTCATTGTATGTTACAGGAACACAAACATTTGGCAGGGAGGGTTGGGGGCTGATTTCAGATTGGCTATGTTTTTAGTTTGATTGTTTCACAGGGGAATGTTTTCTGCAGAAGTAAACCTTACTCCTTCTCTACTCAAGCACAGAGGCAGCATTACAGTTGAGAGAAAGGAGAAATTTGCTTGGGGTTTTTGGTTGTTTTGTGGGGCTTTTTTGTTTGTTTGGGGGTTTTTGTTTGTTGGCTTGTGGTTTTGATGGGTCGTTTGGTTTTTTCCTGGTTTTGTTTGTTTATTTTATTTTAAACTTGGTGAAAGGGTTGAAAAGTTCAAGAATCCTGGAGCATATATATACAGAGAGATTAAGTCAAAACATGTTGCAAGCTTATCTAAGAAGACTTAAGTCACAAAACTTAAGTCAATACATTTCCCAGGAGACACAATCCTCAGCTTCAAAAGCATGTTCACAGTTATTCTTCTGTTTCCTGAAATGCTGTAACTAAGGACACTGATGCGTGAGTGACAACCATTTTGTCACAATCCTGAAGGCTCTGACTAAATCTCAACAACCTAATCCTCTACAACCATCTAATTCACAGTGGAAACTGAACTAGTCTTGAATTTTTATCTGGAAACTAGGAAGGCATCTACCATCTACTTCTAAGTCAATCATTTCCTGAACCTTTCAGAAATAGGGGTATTTATGAATGTTCTCATACACTGGCGAAATGGGTCTATTTTCAGTCCGTGCAAATGGTAAAAAATTAATTGCCATTGTTTCAGGGAGTATAAATTATCCAGATCCAGAGCAAAGATCATGGATCTTTTAGTGACCTGAATATCCACATAAAACAGACATAAAATTAATGCAAGAGGAATCTTTTGATAAAAAGTAATAAGGAGTAATTCCACGTTGCATTTAAGAGTTTGGGCTTACATTTCAACAGCGTTATTAACCATTCTAAGGAGTAAATGATGGAAATAAGTGGAAAGGACCAGACAAAATTAAGTTCTGCAAGTAAGATCAGTATGATGATGGATCCATCAAAGAAATGAGTTTGAATGGGCAGCACCAGAAATTGACAGATAATGATACCAAAGAAGACAACTTCATCCATAGCTGAGAAAATATCAGTACTAATGAGAAGAGCTTACATGGAAGAGGCTGGAAACAAACAACTGATCCAAAATATTTGTGCACCTTTAGCATTAAGAAGCCCAGAGATTTATGACACTGTGCACATGTAACAGGAGAAAAAAGTCACTTTTCCATATTTTTTTGCTCATGATGGAGACTATCCACAAATTTATCCAACACAACCCTTCAGGCCTCAAAAAAAGTAAATTTCAACTACAAAACCCACCTGTTTTAAGACAGAACACAAAGTCTTCTCTTCACTCCCGATCTTTTCCAAACAAAAATTCTTAAATAAGATAATTAAAAAATTCTTTTGCACATCAGGGCATAATCTTCAGAAATCTTAGGGGAAAAATTATATATCTTAACTTTAATCATGCTTTCTTATATGAATCTTGTAGCCGAATAAGGAAGAAACCTAAAATTCTATGTTTTCATTGACCAGGTTACCCATACAGTCATTTTTCTTCTAATGACATTTCTCTGCCTAGAAGACAAACTATTTCCAATAAAAATAAGTCACTCTGAAAAGTTGTTTCAAATTTAGGGGCAAAACCGTAGAAATACTGGCAATGCTCAAAATGTTTGCTAACAAAGACCAATATGACAACTTTGCAAGCCCAACTTCAGGACTAAGCAACAAGCTGTAGGTCTTTGAGGTAACCAAATTATAAACTTTAAGATAGCCTAGGCATTAAAAGAAAAAAAAAACAAAACACAAAACTGATGTAAAAAAAAAATCCGTTGGCCTCATTCATCCTTTTGTTAACTTTGTGTAAAGCAACTAAAGGGTGTTTGCTCAGTCCTAAGTTCCTGAAAGGAACCTCAACTGGGACGGTGATGTAAAAACAAGAACAGGAAGATTCCATTTTCTCTTCTATAGTGCAGTAGAGGCAGAGGTAACCAAATGAAAGTGATTTATTTTTGTCACTGCGGGAAAAGACAGCTTTAAATAATGCTCAGAAGATCGAATGGTTTAGACTACAGGAGGAGATAAGTTACCATTTGCTGATGACAAGCCTTGCTGCTGTTAGACAGAATTAGTCTCAAGGGGAGGCTACATGAAACTAAGGGAAACAGAACTAAAGAAAAAAGGCACTAGGTGTTTCAAAAGACTTGCTTCCCCCGTCAGATAAACACAAAACCAAAAACCCCTTTAGGAGAACGTATAAAAGTTTTCTTTTTTCATCCGGCACTGAGAGCTAAAGAAAGAATAGAACAATAGAGATAATCTCACAGTATTCAAAGCTGCTGCTTTAAAAGACTAGCAAAGTCACAAAGACAAGACTTTCTTTATACTGTCTGCTGTTTGGATTTGGGAGAAAGATGAAGGCTTTCACATTTAGAGAAGGACCAACAGCTGAGACATGAGCACTAGGTTAGTAATGATCAGCTATTGAGAAATACTGCAGCATGAAACTGTCTGCTCAGTTTTCTTCAGCAGGCCTGACAGATATATATATATACACACAAAACCCCCCACCCAGAACCTTTCTTTATCTATTCTGCAGAACACAATGTTTCATTTGACACTTCAATGCATGCATTTATATGCATAAAATATTTGCACGTATATTGCATTTATCATTCCCACTGCCTTGTCACATTTCATAGGAATAAGCTATATGAATCTTAATAATTTAGCATTCAAAAAACAATGCAATAACATTTTATTTTGTATCTATCTTTTCTATTTCCAACAGTTCTACCGCTTCATGTACATTTGTTTATTTTTAAGTTGCTGAAATACTTGGACTTCTTTTTATACAATATAAATCAACCACAGTCCGCTGAGAACTGCAAGTTGACAGTCATGATATTCTAACAAAGACAGCGACAGCATTCAGCCCTTTCCAGCTGTGATTCTCACACAGGTGAGAGATCAGCACACCCCACTCCTATCCTGATAGACAAAAGCAAGAACAAGTTCTAGATGAGAAAAGAGGTAGTGCAAACTTCATTCTCTTCCCCTTCACTGACCCACATTTCCTCCTCCTTTTCAAGGTAGTCCTTAACTTTGTATCACTTTTTCAGTTCTTTTAATTTCTGAAGGTTTTAATCTTGCTGCACACTGAGGCTTCTGAACTACTGCATCTTATCACCTCTAAATAATGAAATAAGTCATTAACAGAAGTATTATCCAATCTCCTTGAGATAAAAAAAAAATAGACAAGAGTGAAAATTCACTGATTTCTATTACAAAGGTTCACTAGAACAAGCAAAACTGAATAGCCACATTATTAAAAGATTATAAATGCAAGTTCACACATGGTGGACATTGGTCCTTCATCTCACTGAGAGCTCATATTTTAGAAATGTGGTGTTCCACATCAATGAACCTCTGTGTGAGACTCAATGGCAGTTTTGTGATGCAGACAAATAGCTATTTGAAACTGGTTTGAGACAGCTAATGTTTTTAACTTGAGGCAATCTTGTATTGTAGTGATAGAAGTAAGGCTATTAATGAACTCAACAATATTTAACTATTCGTGTTGAGCCTCCCATTGGTCAAATTTCACAAGTCTAACACTGTACCGCTCAGGGCAAGAAAATGAAACATGAACCATTTTCATCAGGAAAAAGGCTAAAGTTCTTCCTATTTAGAAGGCAAAATCAGGGCACATTTTAAAAGAAGCATCAAATAGATATTTTTGCATCTCAGTCTCTTCCTGTCTTTCAAGAATAGAGAAATTCACATTCTTTGCTGTTCTCTACAGTCTGATGAGTAGAAAATTATGAAGTTAAGATGCTAGTCTTTATAGTCCAGATGTCTCTGACTTCTAGCTCAAGATTCCATGAGAGCAAAGACGTGGTCAATACTTGCGACAGCAAATTCAGGCACAACTTCCAGCTTAGACTATCAATGCAGAATTGGCCTACCAATGCCACTCCAAGCACTCAGCAACACAGTGACTTCAAGGTCTCTTCAGATGCTCAGAAACTGCAATCCTTCCTCCAAGCCCACAGGATGGAACTGTGACAGCACTCAAGTCACCATGGAAGTTCAGCTGCACTTCACTGTCAGTACCACAAGGCCCTTTCACAGCTAATTCCTTCTTAACCATGTTTCCCTCTGAAGTCTACTTCACACCTGATACTGAAACTGAAGGGGTAGTTGTCACCTTCCAACTCTCAACAGTAACTGAAGCTGCTGCTATTCCTACTTAACAAATAAAGAGCAGAAAGAAGGCACAAGTCAAAAACCAACCACATGAAATCAACTACTTTTCAGTCTTGTGCATTGTCATTTGGACAAAGCTTTAGATCTCTTGCTATCTGAAATTCCAACTAGAAACTGACATCTTTAATAGTGTTGTTTCAGACACCAGACAGTAATGCATTTAGTTTCCTGTGTCTATTACCCTTCTGTGTATGTGAGTGCCAGCTAAGTTTAGCAACTAATCAGGCTGGAGTCACAATACCATTAGAGGTCTGGATCAGTAACTCACCAAGCAGGAAACAAAACATCTCTTGTTGAAATAACTGTAGCTTTAATTGAAGGATTTTAAAAAAAGAGTTTAAAGAGGAAGAAGTCATCCAGTAGCCATACAAACCTCATTGTGTGCATCCATTTTAGAAGCCACAAAATAGGTCACACTCAAATCAAGCAAAACCTCTGGCTGACATAACTACTTTAAATCAACCGAGCTTTGACACTGGAGTAACAGCTATCAAAGATAATTTTGAACATAATTAGTTCAAAAACTAATTTCTTCTCTTTATACTGAAATCAGACAGTTTCAATACAAATATTACTTGCCATTGCTCTAAATAAAGCAGACCAAACAGCTGCAAAAACACTCCAACAAAGAAGAACCAAGTCAGGTCATCACCAAGAAAGAAGTAAGCAGTAATACAAGAGGCTTGACACCCCTGTAAAAAGAGCAGCTTATTGTAATCAAAGAACTTCATAATGCTGAGAAAGCACAACGGGCCAGGAGTCGCATATAGAGTACACTCCTCTGCTATTGCAATAACAAAAGGTTACAATAGAGGTTAGGGGATAGGCAAAATCCTCATTACTTTTGGAAAAAGAAGAACTTGAAGTATTAACACCAAGAAGGAAATGGCCAACTTGAAAATATTACGAACCCTTGAAACAAGTACGTAAACATTAACCCACTCCAGGTGCTGGAAACTGCAAAAGTAAAAACGAGCAGAGATCAGCATGGAATCCTTGGCAGAAGTTAGTCTAGTACTAAAGCACTTTAAAAATTCAACCAAAGTCTACACATGGTAAGAGGTAAAGCTTTGAAAGTTCCACAAGTAGTCTGAATCCCACAGATGTCTGACCAATCCACACAAATTCCAGAGTAAAACAATACATTTCTGCCTTAATGCAGGGGAAAGCCCTTGCTTTTACGACTCGTGTATTGCTCTAGGGTGATCAGTGAAAAACAGCTGAGGCAACAGGACACTGTCATAGCAGCGCTCTCCCTGATTTGGAAGGCTTCCCAACTTGCTAGATGAAGAAATAGCAGCAATGTACAGAAATCAGTGCACTCAGCCCACATCACAAGAGACAAGGCAGAGCATGTCGACTTCCTTCCACATAAATGTGTACCCTCATGTATCTTCACTGACTTTTGCAAAAGGAGTAAAAGGGTCAATGTTCAGAGCCACTCCTGACTCAAACAGCTTTTACTGACTATTTAATTGATTGTGCTGTGCTTGGTATTGGGATTCACTGGCGCTTAACAGGCCTGTACATGCTGCTGAAAGAGAAGAGTTAAACGACAAATCTGTACACAGATGTGTTTTATCCAAAAGGAATATGATGGCTTCGTCTATCAGATGGAACTAAAATTTCAGCTCACTTAGTATTACCACAGTCTTTGCAAATTCCTATTTCACCTTCTTCCAACTCCTTGATCCTTGAACCTCTTTCAGTGTATCTATTTACTTTATGCAGACAAGTTCAGCAACTTCTAGACAAAGAAAAAGGGTTGGGGGAAATCAGTTGGCCAAAGGAGAAAATAATTCTGCAAATCTTGTAAGTGTTTCCATGTCAAGTCTTGGAAGCTTTTAAGGCATGAAGAACATATTTACGTAAAATATTAAGTCCCGCTTCAGAAACACAACAAAAAGAAAGAAACTAAAACCTTTGTCACCTTTGGATCAACCACACCTGAATATAAAGGCTTCTACAGTGGCCAAGTTTACAGGCAATGCAGGACACCTCCTAACAATCCTTGACCACAAAGAAAGACTCCCCACAAACCATCATGCAGATGAGGAGAGTGAGCACAAAATCTCTAGAGCTCTGCTGACCTGTGTAGATACATTAATAAAGCATAGCAACAACTGAAATTTTACATCTTTAACCTTCAAAGACTGCACTGTTTCATATTCTGTTCTACCACCCTTCCTGCCTCGTCATTCTCATTTAACATGTGGTACACTTCACACTTCCAAGGTTCCCTTCTCCTCCTCCCCACCGCCCCCCCATCAAGAAACACAGAGGACTACAAACATGACTATGAAGGTTGTGATTATGAAAAGCAAAAGATATTTGTGTCGAACTATAAAGAACCAGATTTTTTTAATATACCTTGAATTAAATGTGTTGCTAGTTAAAGCATTTGAATTATCTAAGAATACACGCCAGAAAAGAAAAAGGATATTAAACAAGCAAGTGCTCCTGTAGCACGCAATGAGATGGTTGACGTGGGAGGCTAATGAATTAGTATAAACAATTTAAATCTAATTTAATTTAACAATGTAGAGCATTTGTGTATTGAAAAGCAACAGATAGTAATCTGTTTCTTCATTAAATCAAAGATAAAATTGCTGATTACCCTTCCCTGAATTATTTTATTGAAGAGGATAGCAAACAAATTTTATATTTAGTCATAAAAGTTCATGGCTAGTCCCCAAACAAGCCAATGTAACCAGTGAAGGGTACCAGTGAACATAATATAGGCCAGCTGTGGTTTAGTGCAACACATTATTCAGCCAAAATAGATTCTCATATTTTAACAGTTAGTGAAGAAATGTTTATGCCAAAAATTAATACAGTACTTTAAGTTTACTTTTTATTTTCACAAAATGTATCTAAACAGCACCATTTACTACTCACAATCTTTAGAAGTTCTAAAATTATATACTGAGAATGCTGAGCATTTGGTATTGCCAGAGGCACTAAAACTATTAACCTCCCCCTCCATTTTACAGATAATTTTATCCCCTGTATTTTACAGATAAATTTATAAACTTGCCTCGAAAGTGTTACCGGTGATATCAAATTCTGGTGGAACAAAGGCACCTTCTGGATCATCTTTGAAAACAAAAATAAACATGCCAGATTAGAAATTAGCAGTCTTGTTTAAAAAACCACAAACCAACTTGATTATACAAATTTAATGATAAACTCCTATCTGATACAAAAGAAACTTTGTATAACAGTATTTTGGTTCACTCCAATCCCATGTAAAAAGAACTTGTTATCCATGCTTATAGTGCTGTAAGTAAAACAAAGTGCTGTTTTCAAACTTTCTCCAAGAAGGTATCACAACTTCCCTACCAAGAAACAAAACAGATTAAATAGCCACAAAGAAATACATTTAACATGTCTAACCACTTCTCGCCCTCAGGCATTTATGTTTGCACCCAGGTATCACCTAAGCTGGTGTGGCTCAGCTGTGGCTTAGAGGTTTGATTTGATTAATTGGACACTTCCATTCACTGTTTTCCACTACAGACCTGGGTGATAAGGGTTCAAGCAGCAAAGCCAGTCTGAATAGCTAATTGCTTCTTCATCTACAGGCCAGCTTACAACTCTGACCTTTCTGCTTAGTTTGTTTTACTTCTGATAAAAGAGTGGAGGAAGTAAATTCCCCACACACGTGCTGCAGAGCAGAGAACTGAGCTACTACATCAGCCAATTCTGAGTGAGGAGGTGAAAAGAAGAAAAGAACATCTTACGAGAGACTGATGCTGTTTCTGCATCCAAGCAGGCACACAGTATCACCCTGCACTTATGTCACACAAACCCAGTAAAGAACATCAAGAAATTAAACAAGGGCACAACTGAAAAACCTATTCTCCACAGACATATCCAACTCACCTAACCTATCCTTCAGGGAAGTCAGGATGAATGAGATGATTTACACCCAAAAAATGTGTTTCCCTTCTCAACAAGAAGAAAAAAACAGTATCTTCAGAGGCACAGCATAATCATCATAACTTTAGCTTTAATAGCACTTTTGTGCCTCTACTTTAGAAGTGAAATACAAAGCTTTTATTAAACCCAGTTATATAGCAGAGACTACTAGAGAGGACTTCTTTTACATATTCATACATTGCAGCTACATGGCATGGCTGACTAGCCAGATGCAAGTAACTGATTTACAGCTCCTTAGGACATTTCCAAATGTACTTTCCCACTGGAAAAGAGGGTTATGCACCAATTTTGTATTCCTTACCCACCACCACATTTTTTTCCAGATTTTGGGGATGGGCAGAGGAGGCAGAAGGGGAAGGGACCTAATGGACTGATGTTTTGTTCTCCCCTCTGCCCCACTTGCAGACTACTACTTCTCTTTATCTCCCCACTACTTTTCTCCTTTCTTTCCATAGAACACTTTAAAGGCTCTACAAGTATTTAGCCTATCACTGGTACAGCTCACTGTATTCTTTTAATATAATGTTTACAATGGGAATTTGTGTGATCTGAAGAGACAAGGTATCAGATCCCTTGGCAGAACATCCTGTTGAATGTTTGTCACTTTAGCACCACAGAACCTGCAGGAAGCAGAACTTGCTGCTAAAGCAGCTATGACAGGCTGTTCACTTTCTCTCACTGGAAAGCAAATCCAAAGGTTGTAATTTTCTTCTGGAAGAATAAATCCATAGGCAACAACTGCAAGGAACCAAAAAGGACAACCTCCTCAAATGCCTACCTAACAAACTGTATTTTAACCAAATGGTAACAAAATCTGAGAGAAAGAGCCAAAGACACAAAGGAGCATGAGAAGTAGAACACAGGCATAACTTTTTTGCATTCCTATGGAAAACATACCTTTCTTTAAAGAGAACTAATGAAAAGTCTTTTCCTTAGAGACTAACATGACTTTAGGGAACAAAATCTTTATACATTTGCTTTGCACAGGAATTTGTTTTCCCACATTTTAAGTACTTGAATACAGCATTCCTGGATCAATTGTTTGCCAGCTATTCAATTAGACTAAAACATTTAAGAAGAAATTGATTTTTCTCTTTCCTAGCTATAAGCAAAGATCTTAGTTGAGGGGCATTTTTCATCATCCACTAGATTTATGCTCTTCAACAAGTCTTTCACATACCCTTGACTTATACAAAGCCAGCTTCTTTTTTCTTTTTTTTAATTTCAAGGTATGACAGCTCCTTAAAATAAAGCAAATTGATTCCACATTACCCTATTAATATGGAACTAAAAGTTGTCTCATGTCTATTTAAGGACTTTAATAAAAAACAAATATCACAATAATTATGAAGATACATTTTCATCTTTTTAAATTACATTTTATGATGTTCCATTTATATGAAAGGCTATCTTTAATTCTAATGAGGCAACAAATCTTCATTTGTTGCAATGTTACCTTATCTCATTTTTATTCTAGAATTTTTTCTAAATACTGTGATCTAGATGTTTCCTAAAAGAATAAACACTTATCCTGATAGAGATTTAAAAATAAATTAGATTTCACAGCATACCTCATAGCAAAAACTTGACTAGCGTGTATCTAGACTAGAAGGGTTCTCCTAGTTATGAGCCATCATAATTTTACAAGTACCATAGAGTAAAAGCTGTTTGGTTTTCTTTACTCTTCTTCTGTAAAATCATTAAGAGGCTTAAGACCTATCACCTTGAGATGCATCACATGAGAAAGGAACAGCAACCATAACATGCTTTTTTGTCTGAGCTGAAACAAGAAGTTTTTCTAAAGTCAAGCATCTCCCTGTTCACCTGCTATGATACCTGAACATCTTCAATGTATATACTGGTTTTTAACATATTAAAATTAATTTCTCAATCAGCCCCAATGCTTAGCAAGTCTGAAAATCATTAATCAATTTTTTTTTTAAATTCAATAGAGAGCTTTAAAAAAAACCCCAAGGCCTTTATTTGAGAGAATTTCCTTTTTAATAGCAAATATGCAATAGAATTGCTCCTTTCTTATGGCCACAATCACCAAGATATACTGAGTATCAGACTTCTCTAGAAATAGAACATAGCCATGAAATCAGAAGATCTGTAAGAGGTGAAGGACGTGCTTTACAAAGGTAGAGACTTGTGCACACAGGTACACAATCTGTGTGTTTAAAATGGACATAAAGAAGATTTATCACCTGGATAAGCCTTAAAATAACTAGGAGGAATTTTCTAAGCAAATTCAGAACAGCCTTTGTTCATCAAGAACAAAACTGAACACAGCTTCACATGTACATATAAACACCCTTCCACAAATAAGTTTTATTTTAATTCTAAGTATTAAGAATAGAATGTAATGTTTTACTGCAGTTTCTCACTATGAGTTTCCAGAGTTCTAAAACAAACGGCCTGGAAACACAAATACTCACCACTGAGCTGTTCCATGAAGCATACATTGCCATTGGTGTTAAAAGCCAAAGTGTCAGGAGTGATGCAGAGTGTCTGGAAGATTGCAGAATGGGCAATGCTCTTCAAAGAATGGCAACACTCCAGGCAAATTGCCCAAATATCTTGCTCAGTAAGACAGCTATCCCGCAGTGACAAAATATCAGCAAGGGACACATTCTCCTGCCAAGATACGAATTAATAAATTACCCTGGATTTCATGACACTACTTTCTGTATCATAGATCACATTTGACACAATTGGCTACAAGTAATGTTTCCAGCAAGTTCTCAGACTTTCCAGGACACTGATGAACACTCCAAGAAACACCAAGTGCATGACTTTGCTCTTAAGACAGAGGTGTTTTAAGAAGCACAGTTTACCTGAACAAAGATATCACAGTATGCCAACATTAAAAAAAAGTACTATGGGAGATATGTAAGTTACATAAACACTGCATCAAAGGAAACAGACCACTTGGAGGTAAAAGCAGAGACTAAATGAAAACATTTTGTTTCACCCATGCCTTTCAAGCCCTGAAGGCCTCTCCAACTCACCTCTCCCAGGTGTCTTTATATAAATGACTTAAAAATTCTCTTCACAGCACTTCTCTCAACCATTTGTGATCTGGGAAGAAGTACTCTTTAGATTAGCCTGTTTTAAGAATAATGCTGTTATGAAGTTTAGTGGTGTAGACCATTTAACAAACATTGAAAAGCCAAACACGCCACGGGAAAAGTATTTTTATACCTGAGCTTAAAACCAAACACTGGTTGTCCTAGGCCTCCCCATTACATCCAGAGATTTTTGTGATCAAAACAGCTCACGGACTTAAGTTTCTAAGTTGCTGTCCTAAACTGCAGTCAGCTTGCATTGACCCTATTATCACAGTAAGGCTATGAGTCCAGCCCCAAACAAATGTGTCTCTAATGTGGCTTTCCTAGTCAAGATGTTCAGAAACATTGCTTGTCTCAAAGCAACCAGCCTCTCTATGGATGTTTTTGGAATACAAACTCAATATATTACTCACAGCTACAGAAGTAAAGTTTTCATGAACTTAAAGGAAGAGGAAAAAAAAACCCCAAAACACAAAAGATCAATTCCATCACTATGAAAAAATAAGGCAATAAAAATGGAAGGTAGTCTACAGAAGTTACTTTGTATCAGAGCTATAATTATTATTAATTACACAATGATACTAAATATACCCTGAATAGAAAGTGTAGATACAAATTGCTTAGCACAGAAAAAAAAAAAGAAAGTTTGTCATTCATCAGCAAAAGAGGATGTGATGTATCTTACAGAACACAGCTGTGGTTTAAACTTTTAATCCCTTAGAGAACAATTATAAATTTCTTTACCTACTCCAGCACTGGAGAATATCAATGATATCTGGATTACCATATAAAGAAGGGCTTAACAGTTTATTAACATGTCTTTCAGAGAATTAAGCATTCCTTTCATAATATCCTTCAAATAAGAACCGAACCTCAGTCCAAAAGTGTATTGTGCTTTTTAATCTAAGTGTAATGCTTAATAAATAAATATGAGGCAGGAAATAAACCACAGTCACTGCTATCTGGAAAACTTAACTTCTCTTTTCAGTGGTCTTATTTTTCATAGACACGGATTGATTTATTAATGGCAGCACTACTACAGTGCCTTCTAGCACTGATCATGGATCCTGGTCTCCTCAAATTCAGTCCTACATAATAATAAACAGCAAAAGGTCTCAGCACAAAATCTTATTTTCTCTGTACTGTGTTCAGTACAATTGTGTAATGCTGCCATCAGAGTTTGAGGGTGGATAAGGAGGCTTTGCACATACAGGGAAGCTGTTCCAAGCATGAAGAGCAGCACAGAGTGCCTCCATCTGCAAACAAAAACATGGCAAGAAGCTCTTCTACAAACATTAGGCTTTGAGACTGACCAAACTGAGAGGTGAGATGAGACTGACTGCTTATTCTATGGCCAGCAAAAAGAGTTAAAAAAATTAGAAGTTCTATGATCAAAATAATGAATGAGTAATTATTTTTAACTCTCCTAGAATCCTCCAGCTAGGTGACATGATGGCATTTGCCAAAACAGAGAAATAAAAGAATGCTTCACTAATCAAGATGCAAAACTATAGTTTCATCTGTGCATATGGACAAAAGAGACTCAATTTACAGTGTACATGAAAAAATTAAGCCTGCAGTCTTTAAGACAGCCTCAATATCACATTTCAGTCACAATAAGGACTTGAGAGAACTTTTGAGTTAAGCTTTGAGGCTGCATTCCACTGCAGATAATAATTATCAGCAATGGTATCTACAGCACAAACCTACAAAACATCTTTGTCTCATGGTTATTTGGGAAGTAAACAAAAGGTAATGATCTAATGTCAGATAAACTTAGTTTTTCTTCCTTCCCAGGGATAAGAAAGTTATGTCATACAGAAAAACAAAACATAAAGAAAAACTAAGGAAAAAAGTCCCATGAATGTTCCATGGCTTCTATCAGCAGTAGATGGCTAGGTGAAGATAAAACTAACATAAAAAATAAGATAAAGCAAAATACCACCACCATATGGCAGGCCTTTCTATTTTCAGTGCTCCAGAACAGTAAGTTACTTACTTCACAGAAACCACATATTTCCCAAATGATCACACTGCCTTGACCTCAGTTGTTAAAGCTGCTGTTGCAGCTAAGCAAGGCCTTTGTAGAGAATGAAGCATTGGAAACACTGAGACTTGCATTTGACTAGTTTGTATCCCCAGAGCAACACAGACCAAAAGTTATCACTGTGGAAAAAACCATCCTTTTAATGCTGTAACACAGGAGGTTCTGGCAAGCTGAAGCTTCTGATGAACAACTGCTTCAGTACTTTGGACCACTGGAAGTTGCTTCATTCAAATGTGCTCAGTATCAGAGATGCTGATGCCTCTTTTTTGTCTCTTTCAGCAAAAGACACTTGTGTCTGGTTTTAACATTAAGAACTCCAAAAAGTAAACCATGCTTAACTGCTCACTTGAGTTTTCAGTTTTCCCTTATATTTTCTTCAGCAAGTACAGAACAATTCAGTAGCATATAATTAAGAGAGAGTAGGATAAAAAAGTTAATTGGTCACAGACCATTTCTTAAAAATGTTGAAATCAAATACTAAGGAGTATGAAATGAATAAAGTTCTAGTAAAGAGAGGAAATTGAAACACACCCTCATCCTTAGCATTTTCTACTCTTCAGCTCTGGCAGATTCCTGCTGCACATATTGGCAAAAAAACCACCTGCATCAGACATCAACATCATTCTTTATACTTGGTACAATGATGAGAAGAGCAGACTCCACTAAATGACTAAGCAGCTCAGAGTTCAGTACGACAGCACTCACAGCCTTCTGACACCTTTTCGCCACGACAATTCACACAAACTTCAAAACAATCTATTTCAGAATCACAGAAAATGTGGCAAACGCCATCCATTACATTCATTACATCTGAAGAAAAAGACTGCATTGCCTTATTAAGCTCTCTGAGTACTCTTCAAAACAGCTCTTTTTTATTAACTCATCTAATCACCAGGTGATAGGTCATGCTCATTCTCCCAAGAAAAATACTGAAACTCTTCATGTTTCTGTAATAACTAAATAGATGGGACTCGTGGGAGCCCACAGTCAAAGCATACATTGAGCAGGTATGAAAAACGGGCCCTGTTCTTTCTTGGACAGAAAGGTTGACCCTTAGCCTTCTCCATTCTGAGAAAATACTCTAAGTCTTTAAGCCAATGCGTAAAAAATAAGGCCATTACCACCTTCCTCCTAGATTTTGCATGAGCCAGTCTGAGAGGGCCTGCAGCACTGAACACTACAGACAGGGGAAGAGCCAAACTGCCAAGACATTGGGTGACCTAGGAAAGCTAAAAGGGGCTTTGCATTTTCAAACTTGCATTTAACTCCTGATTCAGCATGGATTCTTGACACAGCAAGTTAGAAAGTTTGCAAGATTTGTTTCAGGGAATGAGCACCAAACTTTTACTTAAAAAAGGAAAAAAATCTCCAGACATTTTGCCCCAACATTCCCAAGGGGGTAAGAAGCACATTTCATGTGAACAGATACAAACATGAGCAAGAGCAACAAAAAGCAAGGACAAAACCACAGAGCCGGACAAATGTGATGACAAGAACTGAGTTTAGCTACAGGTTATTTGGCATAACAACTGAACAAACAGATTTAACAGTTTGTTATTTTTTGGTTTTCATTTCCCGGTGTCAAAGGCCTTTTAGCACAGGGCAGCAATATACGGCTGTACAAAAAAGTGGTTGGCAGCTTCGGGAAACTGTTCTGCCCGTGTAAATTTCCCTTGATCGGGTGCGACAAGGACATGTACTGGCGGACTGCAGCATTAACCCACGGCTACGACAGCAGTGACGAGACACTCCGCACTCGAGGACCATGACTTTGCTGCTGTGTGAAGGTGCACGGGAATGGGCTGAGCCCAAGTTGGTGGCTGGAACCGCGGGGCAGGAGGCAGCGAGGAGCCGGCGGAGCACACACGGAAAGCGAGCGGTGCTGCGGCCGCGGCCTGCCCGCTCCCGGGGCCCGGTGCACCCCCGGCCCGGTCGCCTCCCGCAGGCGGCCCCTGAGGCCGCTGCACTACAGGTGAGCACAAGGGCGGCGGCTCCATCCCCGCACCTGCCTCACTCACCTCATCCTCCAGCAGCGTCGGCAGAGGCTCAAAGTCGTAGCAGTTCACCTCCTCCTCCTCCTCATAAAACACGTCCTCTGCAGCGCCAAGAGTCTCCATCCCGCCCGGTGAGGGAGCAGAGGCTTCACCTCCGCAGCCTCCCTGTGCGCTCGGAGCACGGCCCTCGGCCCCCACCGCGGCTCATCCCCA